>JAEQML010082559.1:0-10769 GCA_016904865.1 Pissodes strobi | reverse complement strand
ATAATTTAATGTAGGCAATAAATCTAATACAAATTATAAATTATCGGCATAAGAATTATTGGTCTTAAATTTAAACGCCTGGCAGATGTCGAACACTAGTGGAGAACAATTTGTCAAACCCTAGTTAAAACGAGAACGTGCTTTAATCGTCTAAAACTGTAAGCGATCTAATTAAATTTATTGGCACCTTTAGGTTGGAAGTTCGTTCGGATTAAATACTTATCGGCGATTCCGACTATTCAGCTTCTTAAAATTCTAGTTAAGGGCGTCTTATTGTCGTGCGAAACGAGTGTCTCAGCTTCGCGACGAGATTTGTAGAGCGTGAGGGGATCATCGGCTAGAATCTAAAGCTCGAATATTCGCCTAAAACTTGCCTAAGTTCTGCTTAGTTGATCTCGTATTTGACACATTTAAGACATTGATTAATTTAGCCAGCAATTAAAGTGACTTAAACCGAGCAAAAAGTAGTTAGTGGCCCTAAGTGAAACAGAGAAACAGGGGCCCTTCCAATGCTATGACTGTTGCTTAATCACTTTTTCAAGTCCGTACGGCCAATTGTTACGTATTGATATACAAAGGGGCCTTCGGTAAATGCTTTTTTCCTCATATTACATTAGCTTAGATCACTTTGTACTTTGTAGAAAGTACAAGTTTTTTTTCACTTAAAAAGATAAC
The DNA here is from genome assembly GCA_016904865.1 of Pissodes strobi. Taxonomy (NCBI): domain Eukaryota; kingdom Metazoa; phylum Arthropoda; class Insecta; order Coleoptera; family Curculionidae; genus Pissodes; species Pissodes strobi. The sequence goes on along the minus strand of JAEQML010082559.1, from coordinate 10,094 downwards.
GTTAATTGTATACCGGCGCCATGCATTTAATGTGAGTTAGATAGGTATTATAGGCATCATGGATATATTATTTTCTGTTTTATTAATGATATTTCGTTGAATGATGCCTGTACATAATATGCTCATGTTTTGTTTACATTTAAGCACCATACTAACGCGCGCCAACGTCTGGACAATAATTTATAAGTGTATTTTATTATTCTTTTTCAGCTTTAGAAAAGTAGATAAATTACACAAAAAGTGATTAGAAGCACAAAAACATTAAAATAAAACTCAAATAACAGGTTAGTTAAGGGTGATGTTTTGAGGAACTCTTCAGATGCTGAAAGATTGTTCCATTAGTTTTCATCTCAAGAATTCGTCTTGCCGTAACAATTAGTCTCTCATTCTGTTCTAATTGTATTCGCTAAGTCATCTAGATTATTATACTCATACTTCCTTTGATTCAACCTTAATTTTATTCTACTCCACACTATAAGATCCATATCAGGCGCTCTAGCAGGCCACTTTATTCGCTCAAAATTTTTTCAACAATTTTCGCTCTATGTGGACGAGCCTTCAAGTTTTATTTTGACAGTTTGAACGATTGGCGCTCATCAACAAAATGACAGAGCTCCTGATGGCCTGGATCCAAGCTGCCAAAGCCGGAAAAAGTGTCTGATCAACGTTTCCAACACAGTTCTGGATGCATGGCAATACATTTTTGTCTACCCTGTACAATGGAAAATTGAAAATGCAGACATTCAGTATTATGCTGACTGCGCTTGAATAAAAAATGTTAACAAAAATGTCTCGAGTAATTTGACTGAGGCTTCAATGGCAAGTAATGACGCAAATACTTTCTTCTCAGCCCTGTATAATATCCAAATATCCTTGTTAGTACAGGGTGAGTCAACGATAGAGTAAAGTCCATTATCTCATTGGTTTTGGGAACTACAAAAAAATGTTGAATACGAAAGTTGTAGGGAATGTCGAGATGCACAATTTGAAAATATTTTTAAACATACAGGGTGCTTCAAAAAAGTGTGGCGGATACAACATATATATTTTTTAAATAGAACATACTATTTATTACTTTATTTTTGAATTCTGTATAAGATTCTATACATTTTTTTATTAATAATGTTATATATACCTAAACCTATTAGTTTTCCCAATATTCAAATTTTTCTAAAAAAAATCTACTTTTCACCAGTGTAAAAACTTGACAATAGCGCCATTGTTTTTGAAGGTAGAACATTCATATTTGGCATGAATGTTGTTTAGGGATGAACCAAAAGATGCATATAATAAGATTCGAGTTATATGTTACAGGGTGTTCAAAATAGACAAATTCGTATCGCCCATTGTAAATTGAAAAATTCCCCTACAACACCCGAAGATATGGAGAACAGGATACGGATTGCGTGTGGAACAATAACACCTTTTATGCTAAAAAACGTGCAGGAAAATATAGCTAAAAGAATAAACATGTGTGAAATAGGTATCTAGCGTAAGATAGCTTTTTCATTATTTATGTTTTTCCCAATGCCGGTAACTGTTAAAACTAAAAAATTCAAAATAAATCGCAAAGTATTAAGAATAGGTATAGGACATACTCAATAAAATTTGAAGGGTTTTGTAAATTCTATCATAAAGTATAATAAAAAAAATCGAGATTTTTCAATTTAAAATGGGCGATACGAATTTGTCTATTTTGAACACCCGTAACGTATAACGTGAATCTTATTATACATATGTATCTTTTGGTTCATCCCTAAACAACATTCATGTCAAATATGAATGTTCTACCTTTAAAAACAAAGGCGCCATTGTCAAGTTTTTACACTAGTGAAAAGCCGATTTTTTTTTAGAAAAATTGTAATATTGGAAAAACTAATAGCTTTAGGTATATAACATTATTAATAAAAAATGTATTCAATCTATGCAGAATTCTAAAATAAAATAATAAATAGTATGTTTCATTTAAAAAAATATATGTTGGATCCGCTACAATTTTTGAAGCACCTAGTATGTTTAAAAATGCTTTTAAATTGTGCATCTCGACATTCCCTACAACTTTCGTATTCAACATTTTTCTGTAGTTCCCAAAACCAATGAGATAACAGACTTTATTCTATCGTTGACTCACCCCGTACAAAGCGACAGCCGGACATAAAATCTCCATGAAACGTCCTTTCAGGATCTGAAAAGCTCATCAAAATCCGACAATTCGTTTTGAAACAACATCAATTTAAAAATGACGCTAAAATTGTGTTTTTCATTTTTTTTGACGAGCAGTTTATATCTTGATTAACTGTTATGTGCCATTAGATTTCTATACCAAATGGATAGATGAACTAGGGACAATACGTGGACACTAAAAATTTATGTTAATAGAAATAAAAGAAAATTATCAAAAAAAATATGCGCCCCACCTTTGTAAGCACCAACTGAACTGAAACTTCTGAAAGAGATATAAGGAATTGAATTTTTATTTTTTTAAGCTTTTTTATGTTAACTTTTGCCCCCGGTTTCGACACTTTTTAATTTTTTTTTTCTTTTTTTCAACTTTTTTTCGCCGAAAACCGCGTTTCCCAAACTTTTTTTCAATATTTTCTTTTCTTTATTTCGTTTTATAATACTCTTATTACCTTTCTGAAGTTTTTCTTTTTTTATTACTTATTTTTCTTGTTTGGTTTCATAATATCTACTTTTATTACCTTTCCAAACAATCTTTTGTTGTTCTTTTTATTAATAAATTTTTTTCTTATTTCGTTTTATAGTACTTTTATTAACTTTCCGAAAATTTTTTTCCTCTTATTTTTAATTTTTTCCCATTTTTTGAAAAATGTTTGTTTTTTCTCATAAAGCATTTTGTTTCTTCCCATTTTTGCCATCCCCGACCTCGTAGCTGAACTCCTTCGCCGTTTTTTCGCCGAAAACCGCGTTTCTCTAACTTTTTTGTTCTATTTATTTTTTTTCTTCTTTCATTTTATAATACTTTTATTAACTTTCCGAACAATTTTTTACGTTTTTTTTTTATTTTTCCCCCATTTTTTCGAAAATTATTAAGTATTCGGGGGAGGCTGGGGGTGCGGGGTATAATTCCCCCCCCCCCCCACTTATTTTCGATCCGAGTTTCGATCCGAGGCTCCGTTGCAGAGATATCGGCAAAAAACGGTTTTTACTTCAAAATGCCCCCTAAATTAGAACCCCGGTCCTTCCCATATGGTCAAAGGTAGCCCCCCATGAGGCGCACCTACCATAAAAATTTCGACCCCGTAGCTCATCCCGTTCTCCCGAAATTAATTATTTTAGTTTTTTCTTCTCCCCACTCTCCTGGCCGAACAATGGGGGTACGGGGTTTCACTTCAGTCAGATTTATTTAGGAAGCGCTCCTGTTAACTTGTACAACGTATTTAACATAAAAATATTTAGCTTAAGTCACAAGAAAAAACATTGAAAAATATCTTTTAAAACTTCAATACATATATCTCATCGAATCAATATCAAAATTTAAAAGCAATATTTTCTAACATCCATAATAATTTATAGAAATAAATATTTATCAAAATCATAATTTAAAAACAACATCTCCTAACATCCACTAGTTAATTCTAATAACTAATCCAATACAATAGTTGACTGTCTTAATTTATAGACCTATTAAAATCAAAATTTAATTGCAATATTTCCTAAAATCCATACTAGCTTATCCTAAAAACTAACTCAGACTACAATAGTTGATTATGGTTGTTGGTAGGCGGAAATATGTATCAAAACCAAAATTTAAAACCAATATTTCTTAACATTCATATACTAGTTTATCCTAAAAACTAACCCAAACTACAACAGTCGACTATCGTAACTTATAGACATAAATTTTTATCAAAGTCAAAATTTAAAACCAATATTTTTTTAAGATTCATACACTAGTATTCCTAAAAACTAACCCAAACTAGACCTACCAAAATCCAAATTTAGAGGCAATATGTCCTAAAATTTATATTACATTATTCTAAAAACTAACTCAGAGTACAATAGTTTCCTCTCGTAATTTACGGACGTCAATATTTATCAAAATCAAAATTTAAAACAGATATTTCTAACATCCATACTAGTTTATCCTAAAAACTAAGCCACACTACAATATTTGACTACCGTAATTTATAGGCGTAAATATTATTTATCAAAACCAATATTTTTAACATCAATACAAGAGTCTATCTTAAAAACTAATCCAAACTACAATAGTTGAGTATCAAAATGTATAAATTCAAATATTTACAAAAATCAAAATTTAAAGCTAATATTTTCTATCATCGATCAGACAGACCATACTAGTTTATCCTAAAAGTTAACCCAACCTAACCAGGACTACCATAAATTATAGAGGTAAATATGTATCAAAGTCAAAATTTACAGACAATATTTCCTAAAATCCATACTACTTTATCTTGAAAACTAACTCAGAGTACAATTTTATCCTAAAAATTAATCCAAACTACAATAGTTGACTTTCGTAATTTACGGACGTAAATATTTATCAAAATCAAAATTTAAAACCGATACTTTTAATATCCATACTAGTTTACCCTAAAAACTAAGCCCCACTACGATAGTTGACTATCATAATTTATAGGCGTAAATATTTATCAAAACCAACATTTTTTTACATCAATACACTAGTTTATCTTAAAAACTAATCCAAACTACAATAGTTGAGTATCACAATTCATAAATTCAAATCTTTATAAAAATCTAAATTTAAAACTAACATTTTCTATCATCGATCAGGCCATACTAGTTTATCCTAAAGATCGACCCAAAATAACCCAAGGTACCATAGTTGGCTACCGTAATTTATACGTAAATATTTATCAAAACCAATATTTTTTAACATCCATACACTAGTTTATTCTACAAACTAACCCAAATTTCAATAGTTGAGTATCAAAATTCATAAATGCAAATATTCATAAAAATCAAAATTTGAAACTAATATTTTCTCTATTATCGATCAGGCTGTACTGGTTTATCCTAAAGATCAACCCAAACTAACCCAGGCTACCATAGTTGACTATCGTAATTTATTGACGTAAATATTTATCAAAACCAATATTTGTTAACTTCCATACACTAGTTTATTTTAAAATCTAATCCAAACTACAATACTTGAGTATCAAAATTCATAAATGCAAATTTTTATAAAAATCTAAATTTTATATTATGAAATATTTATCAAAACCAATATTTTTAACATCCATACAGTAGTTAATTCTAAAAACTAATCCCAACTACAATAGTTGAGCATCGAAAATCATAAACACAAATATTTTTATAGAAATTAAAATTTAAAACTTATATTTTCTCATCATCGGTCAGACCATACTAGTTTATCCTAAAAATTAGCCCAACCTAGCATGGCCTGATCGATGCGTTAGGTAGGATATATTAATTTTGATTTTGATGATTATTTGCCTCTATGAATTTCGATTGTCGACTGTTGTAGTTTGGGTCAGTTGGGTTGGGTTAGCTGACTAACCCAAACTATGAAAGACCCAAACATTTATCAAAATTAATATTTCTTAACATTGATCAGGCCTTAATAGCAAATTCTAAAAACTAGGCCAAACGAACCTAAACTACAATAGTTGACTACGGAAATCATAGCCACACGTATTTATCAAAATAAAAATTTGAAACTAATATTTCCCAATATTGATGGCTGTACCATTTTATCATATATTTAAAATATATGCATTTATCCTAAAAATACCAGGCAAAGGAGAGTTTACTATGTCTTGGGCTAAACTAAACCGCTGGCCATTGCAAGGAAATTTTTGCCTAAATTTAAAATTAAATATTTTCTTAACCAGACACGATACCGGCCTTCGGTTTTTAATGGTTAATAGATTTATCCCTTAGGAAAAATATCCAATTTTGGCAATTTTTAAACTGTCAAATTTTTTATATACAGGGTGTCAAAGAACACGATGATTTTTGCTCCAATCTCAATAGCATGTAACTGCAATAATATATTTTTTAAATTTTGTCATTGTGCGTCAATTGAATCACTGGTCTATAGCAAAGAACGTGGTCTGTCAAAATTTTGATATCTGCTATATTTTAAGAGATTCCGATTTTTTTTTGTAAAACTGTTTTTACAACTTTTTGGTAGCTACACCTCACTGTGCATTGTATCATGGCCGTAAGTGATTATTATACCTTACGAAAAGCTTAAGCAGTAAAAAAATTGTACTTAAATGTTGTTATATGCAGTGGCGTACTTATAATCACTTATATGTCTATGGTTTATGAGTATCTCACAAATTTTCACGACTGCTTTGTATTGGAAAGTACTCTAGATTAAGCAAGTTTTTTCCTTATTTTTTGGAAAAAATTTATTTGTTTCTCACACAACACTCACTGTTCCTAAATTGAGATTTGTCTTAAAAACCCTTAAAATTAAATAGTGTTTGATGTGTTTGGTTTTGATAGGATTAATACTTTGTAGGCCCTACTCCTACATTAGCAACCTTGCAACCTAACCCAACAGTGGGGTCAAACTACCAAAAAGTTGAAAAAACGGTTTCTCTTAAAATATAGCAGCAAAGACCACTTTCTTTGCTGTGGACCAATGATTCAGTTGACGTACAGTGACAAAATTCAAAAAATTTATTATGAAAACTACATGCTATTGAAATTGGACCAAAAATCATCGTGTTCTTTGACACCCTGTCCAGCATTGGAAATGCCCCCCTCTAGGATAAGAAAAAAAAATGCCATCAACGCCGATTTAATATTTTACCAAATTTTTTAATTAACATAATTATAAGCTCCCTATTTAATTAACCTCTGTTCCGCAGAGGTGCAATATATATTATATCCCTAATGCAATCCTCGGGTGCACCTCTGCTCCGTGCGTTCTGTCGACAGCTAAATCCCGATCATCCTTTTCTGCTCGAATGTGCCGAGGAATCTGCCCTTAGTATGTCGTTTAAAATTAACCCCCTCTCACTCCCACTAATAGAAATTGAAACCCGCGCTTTCTATTCAATGCGGCACACATTTCTTGTGCCAAGATGAATTTTATTTTTAGATTTTGTTATGATTAGTTACCGGGTTAGCATAGATGGAAAGGTGAGGTTGGGAAAGGGGTTTGAACTTTGACTTTTTTTGAGTAAATCAAGGGTCAAGGTTTAGTGTATGGATGCAGCAGGTCGTTGGATAAACGGTTTTTATCGTCGGTCTCATTTTTCGGTTAAAGTTAAAGTGTCGGTGCGATCCGGGTACCCGGCAATAAATATATAATCTTGACTGACTTTTTATTGTTTTTTGGAAGGTCGCGTTCTCATACTTTTCAAAAAATCCCGATTTTAACAATTTAGTAATAAATCAATTGCAGGAATTAAAGAAAGGCGAATGGACTTTGTGTTGAAACATTGTGTTTAATTTAATAATTAGACTAAGTAAGTGAAGTGCATAAACATTATTTGATGAAATGTTTTTAGAGAACCCCCCCCCCCCCAAATATTTGTGTCACGAGCCGCCGCTGGTGTCTAGAAAGGCCTATAAGATGTTTAAAAGCAATCAAACTTCGAAGTTCTGAGGAGCTGTTTGTACTATATTTCTTGCGCAAACTTCAGTTCTTTGTAAATAAGGAATTATTGATTTATCTGCGTAAATTCGGTTGCACAATGTAGAAGTCAGTTTGCGCAAATTGTGTGAGCCATGTGTAATCCGACCTTTACTTAATAACATCTGTCTTGCTAACTTCCAAAATTTTGTCAAGGTAATAATTTAAAAAATCAATCGTGTTGTGACTAATTGTCCGACGTCTGGCACCTCTCACTCTAAAGGACCAAGGGCAAAAATCGTCCATACGTCACTGACCGGCTCGCAGGAGGTAAGGCGCGATTTCTGCCATTCCTGTCGAGAATTGCTGCGGCGTTCGCGATCCTGCTGCCTGCCGCCATTCGCTTGCTGCTAGTCGAAAACCAATCTTTATTCGCGTCGGTTCACTCTTCATTCTCGACCAGGGCACGGTAAGGAATGTTTTTGTTCCAGTTTTGTAGCGGCGCGCGATAGCTTTACGCGAAGATTTATGCAATTGAAATCAAGGTGGATGGACTTTCACTCTTTGAGTTATGTCGACTGTTACGTAAAACGCCGCTTACATATGCCGGATAATAACAATACGATAACGCTAAGACCGTAATTCACGCAGCTGCAAAGAACCCGAGAAAAAAAAAATAAGTGCGCGCTTTTGCCCCCAAAACGTTTTGGAGTTGACTCTCCATTAGTCAGTCAGTGCACTTAGAGTTTTTTTTTTGATTGTTAATCTGTTGATTTTTTTTTTTTTGGATCAAGATTTGCACTAGCGGAGTACGTCAAAGAATTGAGGTAAATACCATTCAGATTTTTAAATAAGCTTTATTTCATGGCCCGCCAAAACGCCGGCATCTGTACTTGTCTATTATTGATCTGTCTAGCCCCTCGTGCCAACAAAGGGTGAACAACTGTTAAAAATAGGCGCCTACAATTATTGACATCATACGAATGGACATTTAGCCAGATCTGACATCCACGATTATAGAAACAGCTTCGGTCTTCAGTTGATAGAGATATCATGCGATGCAGAACAAAGGATATTTACGTGCTTTGTTCGATACTTCTCATGGCTATGCTATGACAGAATGTATAACCGTGTAGTTATTAGGAAACATAGGTACTCTTCTTATCCAATAATTGCCTGCATATTGTGTTGAAATAATACGTATCGATTAATTGCTACGTGATGCGTATATACATATGTGTAAGCCTAGGTTCTATCTTTACTGATAATATATATCCATTTAGTATTTCGAATATTTTAAACAAACGAGAGCCTAATCTTCAATAATTGATTGCGCGACGCTTTGTCGCAACAGTTTCTATATTAAACTGGCGGTCCCTTCCCTACTAAACAAAGAGGTGTAAGTATAGTAGAATTATTACCCTAACAGCTTGCGGATATCTCCCTCTCTTTCTATCTTAGTGGAACACAATGAGACAGAACATTACCAGAAGAACTGGTTGTCGTACCTTAAAGCATACCACGATGGAAATAACTAGTTGTATGTTAAATTTCAGGTTACTGAATCTAAAAAACGTGGTAAGCATTGGCAGGGGTCAGTGAGAGTATGATTTCCATTGTCCAGCTGGTCAGTTCTCAATCGTAACCATAGATACTGACCAGGACCTCATAGTCACCAAAGAATGTCAAACTGGTCTCTTTGAAACGGAGCATTAATCAACATCAAAATTATTAAAAAATTTGAAAAGGGACCTAAGAAAATAATTCCCAAGAAGTTGCCGCTATTAAAACTTACATCCAATTTCAACAACGATTACTAGGAAATTAACTAATAAGGAACTGGACGAAATTGGTTTTAAGTTCAAAAGAGAAAACTCCCAAAACATGTTGATGGACGTGCTGGACATTCGTTTAAAGACGCTTCGGAAAAGCGGGTATTTTTAAATGAAACTTTGGTATTTAACAAACGTAGTGACAAGGGTTTGGCAAGACAGCTCGAATTTTATCCGGCGAAGTAAAATTGAAAGCGGTTCAAGTTCATGCTGGAAATTAACTAATTGCTTGGTTTTTCGATAATGCGTGGTTAATCGTGTGCTTTAGATGAGAATTTTTACCAAAGAACAACAGCCGTGGAAAAATAAGTAGAAATTCATGGAAAAGTTGATGGAATATGCAAACGGCTTGGATATAACAACTGATTCAAATGGCAACTCATTGGCATCCTTCTACGCTTCATACTCTATGGAAGAATTATCGGTTTCAACTGATACTGATTCCGAGGTGGTTGAATATTATCTATTCGTCTGCTTTCTTTGTTTTGATTTAGCAACTGTTTCTTTGTTCCTTCTCCTCTACTCTTCAATAACTGTTTCCTTCTAATTATTTCCTATTTTTTCTTAGTCAGCTTTTTGGTGTTTACTTCATATTTTTAGCGGTTGCTTTAATTGATTTTCCTCTCTTATCAAGCTTATCTGGGTCTTACATTTTGCTCATGTTTCTTGATATATTTTTTTAAATATTGCCAACAAAATAT
>JAEQML010082558.1:0-10770 GCA_016904865.1 Pissodes strobi | reverse complement strand
TAAAAGATCTTCATGTGTAAACACTTTACAAAATTGTTCAGCAAGAATTTCGGCTGTTGGTTGGTTGTTAGTTATTATTTCATGATTTGTTGGGTCTTTTAAAACAATTTCTCGTTGAGCACTATTTAGACTGCGTTTTATATATATAGTTATAAAAGTGTTTAACTACTCTTTCTAGCAGGTTTCCTTCAAATTGTGATTTGGGCATCACGGATTAATTCTGTTAGTTTATTAATCTGTTGCCTATATAGTACATAGTTTTCTGCAGTACGAGATGCTTTATATTTGTGCCAGAGCTTCTTTTTAAATCTACTTCTTTAAATATACTATCATTCATCCAGGATTTTGTTGCATTGTGCCTACAGCTTTCTAAAGGAAAAAAACTCAATTGCTTGCTTTATTACCCTTTCAAGTGTACTATATGTAACTGAAGGATGTTCCATATTACCAGTGAGTTTCTCGGTCAGCTAATTGGTGACCTGTGTATATCTATCTTTCCAGAATTTTCGTTTTAATATTTTTTTTGGTAGGTTGCTTAAGTATCTGCAGTTGTACCACTGCGGTAATAACTAAGTGATCACTTTTACCTATAGGTGTTACGTAATTTATTTTAGAAATTAGTTTTTATCACTTACAAGTAGCAAGTTGAGAAGAGAAGCTTGGTTTCCACGCAATCTGGTAGGTACCAACCCTAAAGTATTTTTGTTTGTCAAGTTGGCCTCAGGACAGACAGAGGTTAATATGTCTTTGACAGCCTTGCTTTCTTTTTCCCACCGAACTTCCTTGGAATGTGCTTCTGGCTGTCCGAGTCCGAAAATAAGCACATTTCGGGTTCTTAATTATCTTTCCTGAATTTCTTTAATTGCTGGTTCGACTGTGCCTTCAAAAGGTTTTCCAGTCAGTGAGTAACCACTTACCGTAGGTTGGTTTTCTGGTTCGGACAACTTTTTCCTCACTGGTAGCAGTTCTAATTGTAAAATATCAATTGTCTCCTTATAGCCTTTAAGTTGGAATTTCAAGTTAGTTTTTAAGTTGCATTACAATTGCCATAAGAATCTATAACGGAGCAGATCCTGTAAATTACCGTACTATCCTCGATACTTTTCGGGGGCAATTATTCCCGAAAACCTATATAGAATAGAATTTTTTCACGTTATGGAAGTTATAATGAAGTTCAAAAAAAATTTACAAAACTTCATACACACGTCAGAACAATATAATATTAAATTAAAATAGATACCTATATATGTAATATTGAAACTAGTATAAAAATCCATAAAGTTAACAAAGAGATTATTCTCTATAATATTATTTTCACTAACAATTACATCTTACAGTAGTTTTTATACTGAAATGTTCAGTCTATTAGCTAAAAAAAAAACAATTAAGTAAAACACTAAGTGTAATAGAAAATAAAAACATACATACAAACATACATACGATTATTCATTCACACACACATACATACACAATTATACAATTTAAAATCTCAATATATAAAACTCCATTAAAATATGTACTAGGAAAAACCCATGAGTTCAAAATAAGTGGACAAACAAGACATTTCGAAGATCAGGTACAGCTATTTAAATTTTCATACATTTCGTTAAGTGAAAAGAAAGCATTCTGCAAGATTTTTTTTTAAATGAGTCTCAAGTTGTTTAGTTGGCAGAAGCCTAACACTATCTGGAAGTAAGTTCAATAGTCTTATTCCATGGTACCTAACACCCGTCTGGCTCCTTGTCAGTCTAGTATAAGTGGTCAATAGGTTGTGTCTGTGCCTGGTTGCATAGTCATGTTGTTGTGCATGTGAGCCATATTGATGATTATGGTTTTTAATATACATTATACCACTCTAAAGCATATAAGCATGGTAATGTTAGAATACCCAGCTGAATGAAAACATGCCTTGTCTCATCTCTGTAGCAAAAGCCTCCGACCACCCTGACAGCTCTGCGCTAGAGACCAAACAAGCGATGACAGATAAGTGAATGACCCCACGTCACAATTGCATAACTAAGCCTTCAATGGAATAGAGCAAAATATGCCATTCTTAGTATGTGTGTACTAAGTTTGTCCGCTAATTGTCTAAGGGCAAATATACTTCCACAGAGCAATCTTCTCATAGCCTCACCATGTTTGTCCAATCTCATCCCAGGATCGAGAGTCACACCCAGATATTTAATGGATTGAGGGTTAGACTGGAGCCCTCCAAGGTCGCGGGTAGACGGCACCATGATTTCAGCCCAGAATAACAACCGCAGAGAAGCGACAACATAAATCTCGTCCAAAAATTTGGAGTGGGAGGTAAACCAGCCAACTGTCATCTCCACGTGCTTGTCAGTTTAGTTTAGTCCGAGATTTGTTTAGTACAGTCGTCGACGACAATTTTTTTGCGTGAACGCCAGTTTCCTTTGGTTTGTTTGTGTGTTAATTATTATTGAAGTGACTTCTTTGGCGAGGGTAAAGTCGGAAAAAATGAAACGCTTATCAAAGTGAAACGCTGTTCAAAGTGAAACGCCCCTTTAATTAAGCATGTTCCAGTATAGATAGACGGCTGAAATTTTAAGGACATGTAGCCGGGGTAAAATGAGGATCCTGAACGAAAACCGGATCCCGTACCCGGTACCGATCCAATTTAAAAAAAAAAACGGAAGAAAATATTATTAAAAAAAAAGTTTGAGAAACGCAGTGTTCGGCAAAAAAAAACGACTAATCGGTATTCTACTATCGATTAGCATTCCTAGCAATATGTAAATGTGATTGTTTAAAAATTGTTAATATTCTCCATAAATTGGTAAATTTGTAACGATTAATCGGTATGCTGTTATCCATAACGGTCTTAGCAAAATGTCCATTTGATTGTTTATAAATGTTAAATTGATAGTGCGCAGGAATGTTCAATATATAAATTTTCTAATTATTATTAAAATAAAATGTCCTCTTTGGAAAACTGGTCTCTTATTGATGTTATTAGATTTACAAAAACAGGTAACATACTCGAAAATTCATTGTAAAAATTAAAGCGTACCCAAAATCTAAAAGACCCTGGGATGAACACATTGTAGGTAAAAGATTCTCGATAAATAAAGTAAATAAACAATGATCACGCCAATATTCGGATTTTCGCACGTAAACACATGGCCTGGGTATGGGTAGTTTCAGTATAAGGATTAGAAAAAGTGTTTAATTTATCATTTTGACCAAAAAACAACCACTTTTTCAAATATTAATTTCAAAACAATTAAATCATTAGGTTCACATAATTTAGTATAATATACAGTAACTTAAAAAGTATCCGTACAAGTCACTATGTGTTTTCCCGATAAAGTCTACAACTTTATACCATATTATGGTGTATGAAATAGTTTTTGGATATCATAGACGGTAAACCCTATGGAGGTTTTTGGGCTGCCTGTATACCTTTTGGCGTTTATAATTAGTTCATATTGTGACATTTTAAATAACTGAAGCAAAGTAAGATTTAAAAAAATATATGTGCCTCACCTTTATAAGCACACAGCTGAAGTGAAGCTTCTGAGAGATATTAAAATATATATTATATTTTTTTAAGCTTTTTCTCTCTCAAGTTTTGCTCCTGGCTTCGACACTTTTTTCCATTTTTTTTTCGCCTTTTTTTTTATCCAAAACCACGTTTCTCCATTTTTTTATTATTTCGTTTTATAATACTTTTATTCACTTTCCAAATAATTTTTACCATTTTTTTATTATTTGGTTTTATAATAATTTTATTAACTTTCCGAGCATTCTTTTACGGGTTTTTCAATGTTTTCGCATTTTTTCAAATTTTTTAATATGTTTTCATAAAGCTCCACGACCTCGCAGCTAAACTCCTTCGCCTTTTTTTCGCCAAAACCGCGTTTCTCTAACTTTTTTTTATATTGTTTTTACTTATTTCGTTTTATAATAATTTAATTAAATTTCCGAATAACTTATTAAGTTTTTTATCAATTTTTTACTATATTTTGGAAAATATTTGGGTATACAGGGAGGTGGGGGTGGGAGTATAATCCCCCCCCCCCCCCCCCCGGGGGTTATCGCTTGTCAGTTTTTCGATCCGAGGCTCCATTGTACAGATATCGGCAAACAACGGTTTTTTCCCAAAAATCCCCCCTTGAATTAGAATCCCGGTCCTCCCATATGTTCAAAGGTAGCCCCTCAGAGGCGCACCTACTATACAAATTTCTTTTTATTAATTTATTTTATTTATTTATTTCAACGGAAAATCCATTTTACAATAACAATACAGTTAATACAATTATAAATGCAATCATAAAATTAGTGAAAACAATAGCAGCCAAAATATAACATCATTATAGTAACCAAATCAGTATAGTAACAAATGCAGAAATAGATACAGAACAGAAATTGATACAAAACACAACCTAATTGATAGGAAGTAGCCGATCCAACCGTTTTCTAAATGTTAATAGGTCCAACCAAAGACAATCCACAGTTTAGACAGGCGACGCAATGCTTTTAAAATGGGACATCGAATGGAGGCTCGCTTCAAAAAGCGAGCCTCCACGTTAAATATCGGCCACGTTCTGCATCTACTGATTCACAGATGGCGCCATTATAGAAATCTGCTTTGGATATCGTTCATAGATCGCCAGCTGAGGTTGCCGTTGTGCCTATTTTCTATTAAGCATTAATGAAACGAAATACAATTATTGTAAATTGTTTTTGATGAAACCAATGAAACATAACATTAAGACCTTTCGGTTCATTTCAAATAATAAATAATTATAGTGACCGTGTTTGCTGGTTTTTAACATTACTTCCAGAAATCAGTTATTTTATTTTAAATAATTTAGATATTTGGCCATATATAAAAGGTGTCCTAAATAAAAGGAGATCTTAGGTCGAGCACAAGAACGGATTAACAAATAATGGATATACTAATTTGTGGGCATGATTTTCAATAACTCAGCTTATTTCGATGTTAATGTTAATAGAACATATCTTCTACAAATGGTATTAGCAAATTAAAAAGCATTAAAACCTACAAAAGAATAATAGTTAATATATTTTTATAACAAAAATAGCATGCTCTAAACTAAGTAATGAATGATTAAAATATAATTAAATTGTCTTTCACATAACCAAACATTTAAATTAACCATAAAAATCAAACCGCCAATAACAACGTGCAACAAATATTTTCTAGTTAAACAATAATGTATACAATGAAGATAGAATAACAGCTTAATTATATCAAAGAATTGTCTTTGATTATATAAATCACAATCTGCTATCTCGATTTTGGTTATTGGAATATATTTGTGGCTCTAGAACTATTACGACTTCATAATTTTACTTGTTGCTTTATCATAATTACACTGGTTGTATTATGCACAGGTCTTACTATCATAAGTATTATGCGCCTATTATTACATGGTTGTAGATAATAGTATATTATGATATAAGTGTATAAGAGGGCTTTTAAAGCACGCGCGCCATATTTCCAAACACGACGCGCAGCGGAGTGTTTTGTAAGTCGCAAGAGCTTTAAAGGCCTCTTATACACGTATATCATACGTTATTTTTTATTACGAATGCATCACAATCTCAAAAATGTTTTAAATATTAAACTTAAGGGATATATTGACGAATATATTAATCTGTCACATTTGACATGATCAAATATTACTATAGCAACCTTTAAAAAAGTAGGCGCATCATAAATATCATTTTAAGCACGCTGCAGCGTGCGATAATCGATGATTATGATACATGCGTAATAAAAAATATATTAATGTAATATACAGCAAGGAAATCTCCTATTTCGCGGTGACAAGAGAAGTAAGGCAAAATAATTTTTCAATTGTCAATTTTGTCGTGAATATTATAAACTTAATCGCTTGTATTAAGTCCCGGAAATAACGAAATCTAAATGTATTATAATAAAACTATATTTTTAAAAGAAAAGCATAATATGCTTTGAAACGATAAGTACAGTATTACAGCTGATTAGAGTTAAAGTAATCCTTGTAATGTCTTAAATGAAATCATAATCAATATCCCGGAACATTTTATGAATATTTTTTTATCTACGTGCATATGAAATACATACTATGCATGTGAAAATGCATAACAAATTTCAAATTAATCTTAGGCTGGATCCGTCAGTTTTTCGTTAAACAAGGATGACCAGATCTCTTTGCACAAAAGCAGAACAACTAAGACAAAAACCCAGATTTTCGATAAAAAAAAGCCTGACATTTAAAAAATGTATATCATTAACTTTAACAAATTTTGCATTTTGTGCAGAACATCATTGCACATAAAAAATGTTAGATATTAACATTAACTTAACCTAAAACTAAAATGTTTATAACTTAATTCTAAATCAAGATAATTTCTACTTTAGGTGCAAATTACCTATATATTTGTTAACATACTTATCGGAAGAACCAATTTGTTAGGGTGGTCAACTGGTGAAAAGCTACTTTTCGGTAGTGACAAATTGTGATATAAGGACAGGCTAATGGGCCAGTATTTAACGATCCTTTTTCGTTTGTCACACTTTTTATAAAGTGACATTTTGTGACATATTGAAATATTGTACAGTATATAACAGATGTAAAAAAAAAGAATATTACAGAAAATGCTTTGTTCTTTAGAAAAAATTTCCATTGAATAAAAAAGTGGTTTGAAAAGGGCAGTTTCTTACAAAATTCTGTAAACATGACACCAAAAAAAAAATTGTTGCACTAATAAGACAAGTACATGTATTTCTGCAAGAGTTAGACAAGTTCTATGTTTATAATATAGTTATAGCAATTGTTTAGCCTTGACTCTACGAATATGTACCGTGCGTTCAATTTACCTTGATAACATTTTGATTTGCTGTAACTTTTTTGTTTTTAAAGATATCAAGGTAAACAGAAAAGCAAAATGTAGGGTTGGTAGCCAAGTTTTTTTCTAAGTTAAACATAAAACAAAACACTAACAATTTCCTAACATATAAGCCTACTCTATATATTATTTAAATTGAACACCCTGTATATTACTACATTTTTGGACCCTCTAGAGAAATCTAAACACATTCCGTGTATAATATCCTATACCTATCTTTAGCTGTTTCCGGAATATTGACAGTTGAAAGTCGGGCATTTTGACAATTTGACAATCTAAACCGCACGAGATCAAAGAAAACTGTATGCACATTTCTATCTTAGGTTTTCATAAGCTATCGAATGACAGTGACTTTGAATTTAACCGGAGGTTTAAAAGTTCCGGTTAATTTTATCCGCGGGTTAAATTCAAAGTTACTGTCATTCGATAGGTCATGAAAACCTAAGATATGAATATGCAAACCGTTTTCTTTGCTCTCGCGCGGTTTATGTTTTAAAGCCTGTCAAAATGTCAAAATGCCCGACTTTCAATGTCAATATTTCGTAAACATCTAAAGATAGGTATAGGATATTATACACGAAATGTGTTTAGATTTCTCTAGAGAGTCCAAAAATGTACAGGGTGTTCCATTTAAAAAAAATATATAGAATAGCCTTATATGTCAGAAAATTGTTATGTTTTGTTTTATGTGTAACTTAGAAAAAAACTGGGCTACGAGGCCTTCATTTTGCTTTTTTGTTTACCTTGATATCTTTAAAAACAAAAATAATACAGCGAATCAAAATGTTATCAAGATAAATTGAACACACGGTACAAATGTAAATGAGAAATATAGTTTGTTACTTATTAGATTTAAATTTGCTTTTAGGAAGGACGTCTTAATATTGCCAAAAACAATGATTCATTAAAACTTCTGAGATACCTATAGTCTAAATTATAGCTATTTGTAATGACGTCATACTGGCGGCAAGAAACGTTTGTTCCTTAATATTTATTTTCCAATAAATTACTAGTGGCTAATCAACAGTGACATTTTTACTGTACGGTGATGAACATGATTTAAAAATTTTGAAGATGATATATTATAAATTAAAATAAATTGGGAACAAAAATTATGAAGCGCGTCAAATTTAAAGCCGTTAAACATGACTGTCAGAGGTAACTTGATAAAAAAAAAATTAAGCTACGACGCGATGGTGGCGGCGCCATGGCCAACCGCTGAGTATCATCATATTTATGTTAATTAATTATTTATTTTGTTTTAAAGGCATTTTGTAATTTACTTATATTATTAAATGCGGTAGGTACTTTTGAAAACGTAATGTGTTGTGAAACAACTGGTTAATTATGGCATAAACTGTACGTAAATGATCTTGACAAATAATAAACTAAAAGTGAAAAAATATGTCAGATTTACTTTACGCACTAGTGCGTAAAGTGATTTATTTTACGCACTACATTAAAAAGGTGAACCTTACGAATCTTAAAGAGTGCGAATCATATAAAACCAGTATTTTATCTTGCCCCTAATAAAATGTATATGTTTTACCGTTTCGAAGTATCTACTCCTTTAGAAAAAAAATGTGTATGCTTAGGACCACACGATAAAAGTGAAAACTTCAACAAGCGGGGTCATCGTTCGTCAGAATTTCGAGCCGAACCTTCGTTGCAGAGATACAGGCAAAAAACGGTTTTTCCCCCAAAATCCCCCCTTAAATTAGAGCCCCGGTCCCCCCGTATGGTCTCAGGTGGCCCCATGGGGCGCACCTACCATAAATTTTCGACCCCGTACCTCTTCCCGTTCTCCCGAAATTAATTATTTAAGTTTTTCCTTCTCCCCCTCCCCTGGCCAAACGGGGGGGAGTACGGGATCCCGTTTTCGTCCAGGATCTTCTTTTTACCCCGGCTACATTCCCTGAAAATTTGGGCCCTCTACCTATACGGGAACATACCAGTAGAAGGAGCATATATCCGAGCGTGACGCGTGACGTTACATATCCGAGCGTGACGGCTCGGTCTCATTCAACCCCTCCAAAAAAAACGCAAAATGCGCCTAAAGAAGGTTTCACCTCAAAAAGTATTCACTTTTGGGGGTTCGTTTCAACCCCTTCCATTGGCAGATATTACAAAGCATGTTCTTTGCACGCTAAAAACGAATATGTAGGTATACCATAAACTACCGTTTTATAGTGTGGTATAGTATTTAAAAATGCTATTTATTACACACCGAAAATTAAAATAAAATTGACTTGTTTCACTGCTTTTTAAAATACAGAGCAAATTATTAGAAAAAAAATATTTTTAGGGGTTTTAAACCATCCGCTTAGAATTGAGTTTTGCAAAACCGGTTCTTATTTCATCACTAAATCCTAAAAGGAATTTGAGTTTCCATCAAAGTGAAGCAATCATATTTAATATTGCTATTTTCTAATAATAATTTTTATAGAAAAGGTAATGCAAAACAACACGAGCAAAAGTAGATTAAAAACAAAAAGACTTTTACTGTGTCTAATTTTTTCTTACCGAAATTAAGAATCCAGCGTCGACACAATTCCTCATTGTTTAACGGGAATCTAAACAATCTCACCCCGTGATTTCGCGCACTTTTCCCACAATTGAAATAGCAACATACATTACCAGACATTGTTTTTAAAATCGGTGAACGTAAGAAGAATTCAATCACAATGCACTTGCAAAAAGAATATCTTTGAAATAACCAAATTTACCAAATAGTAATACTTACTCCTTCCCCTCAATTGAAGATGGCAAGGTTTACTTAAAAACAGACGGTATTAAAAGCCCTAGATTTAAGACACCGACAAGCGAAGCGGGCTATCAAAGAGAACGCGGCAGCCCTTTACGCTTTTTGAACTCATTACCGCCGCGCGACATCGCGTTGCCCTGATTTAAATCGAGCTCTGCTAAGTTTAACATATATCGGCAACACCGCAAGGCGTCGTTGTATCGTCCTCATGGCAACCGAAATCGCACCATGTCGAGAGATGCGGAATATTTAAAATAATAGTAAAATTAGGTTTATAAGCCGCAGGTGCTGCGCTCTTAAGAACGGAACCTGAAGTGCATTACCGGTTCGGCTCGCTGGGCGTCTATTCCCTGTGAATTGTCTTTGGTCCAACCCAAAGGGGTCTAACCCAACGGTGTTGAGACAGCGAACCATGCGAGTTATTGGGCTATAAAAGCCATAGTTAGTATTGTGGAACGGAACCCTGAACATAGTACTATTCCTAGTTCTATGAAAAGTATTGAAATTAATCTCACGAAGTAACTGGGGAGCGCAGACAGGGCCATTAAGAAGCTTAAAAATAAACTGAACATCAGCACGTTGTCGTCGCTGACTCAACTCAACCATATTAAAGTCTCGCATTACTGTATTATAATTAATTGAATAATTAGTATCATTATAAATATTAATGTGCGCCTTAAAAGCCAACTTGCGCAAGAACCTACGTTGAACACTCTCCAAAGAGTCGATCTGACACTGATAATAAGGTGACCAAGCGACAGATGCATATTCGAGACCCGAACGCACCAATGAACAATACAACAGCTTAGATGTTTGAGCACTAAGGTCACTTCCGTATCTAGAGATAAAACCCAGTTTTTTAAACCCTTCCCGAACAATTTTATTAACATGTGATTTAAAAGTTAATTGACTGTCGAGAATCACTCCCAAGTCGCGGATCTCTGAAACCGACTCCAAAACAGCACCATTCAAAAAATATTTATTCTTAGGTGTGTTGTCAGATCGACCAAAATAGATAGAAAAACATTTCTTAACATTGAGGTCAAGACCATTATGACGAGACCAAACAAACAATCTATCAAGATCACACTGCAAGTCGAGAGCATCAGACTCAGACCCAATGC
>JAEQML010082555.1:0-10771 GCA_016904865.1 Pissodes strobi | reverse complement strand
TTTTGAGGTTGATGAAAATGTAAATTAAATTAATTAGGAGTTAAATAAATATGTGTAATATACAGTCTGTAGTGCACTGGCTTTGTACAAGTCATGCATGAATAATCTTTAGATTGGGTTTTAGATATTTTCTATAATGAGTTTCATACGATGGAAATTTCCCAATAAAACTGCATACTGTTTGTCCATCGTTTAGACTTATTTTATTATGTGGTAGATGTCTTTCTCGTCAATCAAGCATGGATGTTCCGCTTTCTTGCTTTCTGTTCAATGCATTGGTTAAAGTTTCATGGCAGACCGATAGAGCGCCTTTAAAAATGTTGTCCAAACAACTTTATCTTCGCCTCTGTCATATTGAAGCACGTATATTCGTGTCCTTCCTCTAGGACTGTTTTTGGTTTAAGTGTACTTCCTGGCAACATTTGAAACTTATATTTGACCAGCGAGAAATGCTGGCTTTGGGCTCCATTCATATTGCAGAATCGTTTAAAAATCTGCTTCCTTCTAGCTTGAGATTTTTCTGTACACAACGAAGGTGGCATATAATCTATCATATCACAGCTCTTTTTTGGTATGACTTTTTCTTAACCCTGTTAGCATTTCTATTTTCTTATTCATTTCTGTTCCACTTTACATCTCAATTGTCGTAAATCAATAAGATAAAAATATCTATAGGCAAACGAATTGAGCTCAAGTCGATTTCGATATTAAGGCGACAAATTAAATTTGCAAATTTCCAGTTAAGTGTAACAAATTACTGCCATGAGCTTTACAGCCAAGTACAGTAAAAAATGAAATCATAATATCAGATATAATAAAGGTAAATCTAAGTATCTCCATAGCAACTATGAAAAGAAGCAGAAATAAATATAATGCACAATACTAGATGATCTACAGCCTTTTTAAGGGTAAGTTCGATAAGCAAAATAGCCAGAAATGAAACAAGAAGTAACGAGAATACAAACGATACACGTACGCCGATATTGGGTAAATCGCAATTTAATAAAAAATATATATACCTACATAATTATTTATAATTAAAGCGCACGCCAATGACTGACAATCGAAGTTTTATCCTGGAAATAGTCTTCCCATGGACACATGAATACCAAATTCTGACTGAGCATCACCGAAAACACATTTAAATTAAATTAAAAAAAAAATAGCTCCACACTTTGTAAGTTTAGATTTTACTCCAGCACAAACACCCTGAGCTTTTTTATTCAGATCAAAACTCCAGAGTTCCAAATTTTAGTTACTTAATTTATTATTCATTGACGATATTGAGTGGATCCACCTTCTAAATTATTCAAAAATATATGCAAACATGTAAGGCTGATAAGCTAATAAGTGACTGCAAGTGCGTGATTTGGTTAAAAGTACCCTTCAAGTGTTTTGTCTGGATCTAGCTGGATACATAAATGATATATTTTGTAGTTACGATAAAACCACAAGTGTATTTTGTTAAAAATGTCTTGCTCACGTCACATCTCACAACATATATATGACGTATCCAACACTTTGTACGATGAACTGAACTTACAAATGCCAATCTGGGGACCTAACCATCCTGGGTATGCCAGGTGACGCGATGGTCCCTGAGATATACTTCCACGAGAGGCTAAATTTCCTCTTCCCTACGATGGATTGGATGGAGGGAATAACGGGATCCTGGGATGGGCTAGTCTGGTTCACAGAAAGGTCCAAAATGGGAACACTGCCCGGAGCTGGTGCATACTGTGAGGCCCTAGGGCGGGATTAATTATCCGCCCGACTGGGCGAGCAAACTACGGTTTTCCAAGCGGAAATTTTTGCGATCATGATGGGAGTCTGAGAATCGCTAAGGCTCAATGTCGGTCGGTGGCGGGAGGATTTTCTTCTGCTCCGACACCAAGGCCGCACTCATGGCGGCTGAAGTTGGTCCACACGCGCCCCTTGTTGGTACGGGAGTATAGAAGCTGGCTGATTAAAAGTTACGCTGTTCTGGGTTAGGAATCGAGGCCGCTGACGCCTTAGCCCGCACGCGGGTACTTAGGGCTTGATCCCTGTATGGGGATCACCCAGAGTGTTCACGAAAGAGCTTTGGAGGCCTGGACGGAGGGTAGGGCCGAAGAGGTATGACTTCGACTGTCTCATGATACATGGGCCCGCGAGTAGTATTGTCAGGGGGTTGTTGTGCCTACCTAGGACGGAGGCTTAGACGGCACCTGACTCTGCTGAGAATTGCAGAGGAGGGGGAGTGTAGGTGGTGCATGGAGGACGGTGAGACCCCATACCATCTACTTACGGAATGCCCCGCCTTCGCGTGGGCAAGACTCAGAATCTTTGGTACGACGCCGATCGAGCCATATTCAGTGCGTCGTGTTAGTCTGAAGACTTTCTTAAGGAAGACCGGCCTCCTGGAGGTTCTCTAAAGCGGGCTGAAGCCACAACGGGCCCAACTGGTGGCCTACGCTAGGGGCCACGGGTCACCTTCTCTGTTACTGATACTGATAGTTTGGTGCCACATTTTGCCAGCTCTGGAATTTGACACGGAGGCCATAATCAGGCTGAATCATTTCAAATTGGTTAATCAAATGTATAGCGGTGAGCAATGATCATCATTAACATGAGAGCCAACGATCGTTCAAGCTCATGGTACTTAAAGTACCAGAAAGAAGAGTAATGGAAATGGTAACAAATGGAAGTACATTAAGAGGAAACGAACATAATTTGCAGATCAGTGAAGGAACATCCCCTCATGAGGGCATAAATCTTAACCGAGATCTTAACGCTTGACTTCGTGGCAATAGACAGCAATTGAAGTAAGTGATTATACAGGTACATGTTTAGAATTAAACTTAATAGCAGTTTGAGACATCAAGTACAGAGCTGTTCCGTTTAGCTTTAACAAAGCCATCGTCACTAGCATGTTAATAAACGCGATTGCTAACGATCCTTAACGGTCATGGATGGCACTGAAGGAAGAAGAAAGAAGAGCAATGGAAAGGTTACTTATTAGGGCTTCCTTTAAATAGCAAAGACACTTAATGGCGTTCATGTGAGGAGTTGGGGGGCATAACGTTGATCGCTTAACACCTGGCAAGAGATCTTAAAGGAACTGAACAGCATAAAGGACACAGGAAGACGTTGAACACTCCCAGGAGAATTATTTCGTTCAGCGTTGCGTTGCGTTGATCAAAATCATCATCATTAACATAATACCCAACGAGTATTAATGGCTATGAATGGCAATAAAAAAGAGAGAAGTGCACTGGAAAGTTAATGATCAGAACAACCTTAAGAGCAAAGAAACTGAATCAGTGAAAGAACAGTTCATTTGAGGTGTCGGAAGTAAGTGATTGAAGAAACGTTAAACTTACACCATAACGGACACAGGGAAACGTCGAAGACTCACAAGAGAAATATTCCGTTCAGCGCTGAACAGAATCAACGATTACCATGATAACCAACAAATGATCACCAACGATCATTAACGGTCATGAATGACTCTAAAAGAAGCAGAATCTTAATGCGGGCATCTGTGAAAGAACAGTTCATACGAGGTGTAATTGGGGGAATGTACAATCCTTACAAGAGCATTTGGAAGGAAGTGATTGAAGATTTGAAGAGATATTCATAAATAAACTTAACACCATAAGGGGCGCAGCAAGACGTTGAAGACTATTAGGCAAATTATTTCGTTCAGCCTTGAACAAATTCATCGTCAATAACATGATAACCAATACATGATCACCAGTGATCATTAACGGCCATGAATGGCACTAAAAGAAGAGAGGAGTGCACTGGAAAGGTAAATGATTAGGACTAGAGTTCATGTCTTTAGGCTGTAAACTCCTAACGACAAGAGCAACGTAAGGAATTCGTTGAAAAATGGTACGTATGAAAAGAAGATGAAGCTGACAACCGGAAAGCTTTCAGTTGATACGTTAAGTAGATTTTACCTTAGTGGACTGTTCTGGTAACTTATCCTTATTGTGTGAAAATGCGTTTAGAGTATAAGCTCAGTGCAGTATGGTCGAAATTCTATCTTCCACAGATTTTTGGCATCCACAATGCAGATCAATGACCCGTATGAACTACAATAGCTGGCAAACTGGAAATAAAGCACATTTTATCAATGCATCTCTTATCTTATCCTATTTTGAAATAGCGTTTTGTTTCGGCTTTATTGATTTTTAATAACCAATAGTAATAGTAGTCTTTGTCATAATAATCTATAATGTTTTTGGTATATCAAGATTGTTGCCATATCTAGTAAAATAAATAAAACATCTTCTAAACCTGTATAAGCACAAATAATTCTAGCAATTTGTCCGATGAGAACACCGCGCGGTCAGTTCGCATCCTATATAAACGTGAAGTACCATTGTTATGTAAAGCGGTTCCAAATAAGGAAGTCGACGAACAAACATTTTTTGCGCGTAAACTGGCCGAAATTTCAAGAGCAATTCGATTATCTAAATATGTTTAGGTAGGTACAAAGTCTAATTGGGAAGGCCAGTAGATAGATATATAAGCCTCGATTAAAAAATTTGTAGATTGTAGAATCCTCGACAGAAATATTGATTTTGTTAATTGCTACATGCAAAACAGGTTGGAGCTTATGGTATTTCAACATAGTAGTTGTAATAGAAAATAATTTAAGGACAAAATTTAAGTAAATAAAAGTTTGTTAAAGACGACGAACGCGTGATTTTCACTTCGCCGTCAAAGAAGCTGGAATATGAGGCATGATATTTTAAACTTCCATAAACTTCTGATTGCATATACACAGTAAGATTACTTGGTTCACTTAACTCCAGATTTCAGACGAAACGATTCTTGGATAGAAAAACTTCCCTGCTTGATGTTTCAACGGTTTTATATTTATTTGTTTCATCTGGTCATATATTATCTGTGCTAATAGATAAGTAAATAATTCTTAGTAAATCCACTAACCTAAATACCCTAGAGGCCCATGATTATTTATTTTGGTTATGTAGTTGCTTGTTATTATTTTTGGAGAGTGATTGTTGAGTTTTTTGCAGTTTAACATTTGGGATGGATTGTAGATTGTAAGGGGGTTTAGAATTTAAAATAATGCCCATCTTCACCCCGACTTGGAAGATGTTTTAAGTAAAGTTGCTAAGTTCTACGACTAGTAATCAGTAGATAAGACCTTCACTTTTCCTGTAGCATGTGCTAAATTCTGCAGTGTCTGCTGAGGCATTGTAGCGTGTACAATATTCATCTTCCTAGACAATAACGCAAAGAACTTAAGTTAAAGTAGCGTCTTAATGTAGTCAATCAACTCCTTTCCAGGTATCCCGCCAGTCCGAGCATTAATCCATCTCTTCCCTACGGTAGATTATTTTGCCTTTCTCCCATTTATTTCATTTTCTTCACTTTGTGATTCCAAGTTTTGGTACATTTTCCATTTCAAGGAATTCGTTACTTACATCAGAGTAAATGTCAATAAAGTTAGCCCCGCCATTTCGGAGTTTTCAAAATTTGATAAGCTGCGTTGTACTGCAACTGATTTTTAGAAATATCGAAAATTCTTAGAGTTATAACAAGTCCAACAAGTACACTACATTTCATGCATTCGCTTCGCTCGCTCCGGGAGCAAAATGAACAGAAACTAAATTAATGTACAAAAAAAAAAGTGATAATTCACTTCCTTAGTTAATTAGGGTTGGTTTTAGTTAGTCGTCGTTGGTTGTGCTCCCGGCGCGAGCGAAGTGAGCAGAGGGCAATGCATGAAGTGAAATACTTGAAGAATACATTCATACAAGCGAATTGAGTATTTCATTCCTAAATCAGTATGCATTTACATCTCGATTTACATTCATTCACTTGAAAAAAAAAGCCACTCACTATTTTTTACCAATGAATTTTGTCACAATCTTTGAAGATGAAACAAAACTGCAGCAAACACCTTAAGAATACATTTGGCAACAATGCGTCTTCTGAAAAATTGACGTTTGACTATTGTGACAAATGACACTAAACACTCAGGGCACCACTCAGCTCATTGACATTGCATTGCCATAGTTTTTAATGAAATTAAATAATTTTGTTTTAATTGCTATACGCTTTTGTTGCATATACAGAAAAAAAAACAACACAAATCAGCAAAAACAGATCATAACTCAGCACAACAAAAAAAAAATGAAAAATAAAAAAATAGAAGCACAAACCTAGCATCAGTCAGCACAACAAAAAAATGTTGAGAAACTCCAATATAACGAGGCTAACTTAATGGACATTCAGGTCCATAGTAATTTTGGATTTAAAGCTAAACAGAGTATGGAAGATGATTAGGGTGTTTCCTATGGGTCTAGAGGACTTCTCTAGGCAACAGCAGCGGCTTCAAATTCTCGTTCAAATTGCCTTCTATACTCTCCATCTGCGTCAAACCTTCTGTCCTGATTTGTGGGCCAAAAAGGGACAGATGTCATTTTGGGTAAATATAAGGACTAACGTATATTGCAGTTTTGGATGAGAGCATGTTTGTTTGTGATACTAATTATTTATTATTAATCAATTAATCACTAAAATGCATATATTATTTTATAGAATATTTGTATTGAACAGGTTTTAAAATTTCGTACTGACATTATGAATAAGCATTTAACCCGGTAATTATAACACACAAAACATGAAAATGGAATGATCTATCAATATTAGTGTAATACATACACATAATATAAACCCGGATATAAACGAAACGAAATAGAAAGGTACGCCCGATTTCAGGTACTTAGCAGAGACAAGGAAGAGATGCGCAAATCAACGTTAATAAATTATTCGAGATTGAGAAAGCTGCCATGCCTTCTTTGTCTGTCTTCAGGGCAAGTGAACGCAGATGGCGCACGAGGCGGACGCTGTCATTTGCCCGCCAAATTCAAATGAACCATCTTCTCTTTTTTTCTATATTTTTTCAAAATTTGAAGGTTCAATTAAATAAATACTACCATATAACTCAAAATGTGATTTATTTGGTTTTGATATATATTTTTCTTACAGACAATACGATAATCAATATCACTAAAAGAAATAACTTTGTAAAACTGAATGGTCAAATCACGATTCAAATAGACTATGAATCTTCCTTACCATTTATTAAATTTAATATAAACATAAATATGTATTATCATTATTAGTTGTAAAGGCTTTCAATTATTGAATAAGTGGATTTGACAGAAATTTAATTAAATTGCACTAATGCTACTTTCGATTATTATTTCTGGGGAATCTTTCTTTAAGAAATGAAAGCAAAACCAATCGAAAGTGGCATAGTTCATCCGAATGACAAATGCAAATAATATAAGGACAAAGGCGTTGCATATTCACATTTCAACACAATCCATTACACTATTATCTTAAATTGTCTGTCAAAAAGCACAAATTAAATAATATACACTGTAATCACTAATAAAAATCAATAATTTATGTAAACAGCAAAACCAAAGAAAGCGGTCAATACAAAAATGTCAAACCTGGCTAGTCATCGGAGCGCGTCACCATTCTAATGCAGCGTTGTCAAATTAAAAATTTTTGATTCATGGTATATCTTTTGTTTCTTAATCAAGCGTGAGTAAAAAGAGAACATCAAAATTTATATACAGAAACTGGAGGCAACTTGGCAACCACGAGGAAAGCGATGCCTGCTCCACCTACGTTCGCTTGCCTAGATGAATGACAATGAAATAAGTATAGGAAGTTACGTGAAACACAAAGAGATAAAGAACCAGTCTCTTCCTGGTCTCTGTACAGGGTGTTCACCCATAATGTCCCCCCCCTTTAACTTTGTTAATTTTTAAGCTACAAAAAAAATAAAAAACAAAATTGTAGGGTTTTTAATGTAGTTTTTGCACACGTAAAGGAAAAAACAAAAAATTGTACAGTATACAGGGTAGATCAAAAAGAACCATTTTTTTAAATCTAGCCCCCATTTTTTATTCGATTTTTCGATTCTACGTAAAATTCTAAGGATTTTTAATATAACACACTATATGCCTATTCCTAATACTTTAAGAGTTATTGACAGTTGAATTTGCTATTTTGTTTGTTGTTTTATGTTTTTATGGCAACAGCCACCTAAGAATATAACTTTTTGTTTAGCTTTTGAAGTCATTGAGGTGAAAATATTGAGTTTCCTCAATTCGACCTCATTGCTTTGAGTAGTGATTTTGTATCTTCTGTTTTAAAAATGATTAAAGAATTATTATTATAATTAAAAAATAGCGACTTCAACTGTCAATAACTCCTTAAGTATTAGGAATAGGCATATAGTGTGTTATATTAAAAATTCATAGAATTTTAGGTAGAATCGAAAAATCGAATAAAAAATGGGGGCTAGATTTAAAAAAATGGTTCTTTTTGATCTACCCTGTATACTATACAATTTTTTGCTTTTTTGTTTACGTGTGCAAAAACTACATAAAAAACCCTGCAATTCTGTTTTTAATTTTTTTCTGTAGCTTAAAAATTAACAAAGTTAAAGGGGGGGACATTATGGGTGAACACCCTGTACTCAGATCAATCTTTTCTCTGTTGTGCTATGAGGAACTTCTTCTAGTACCTCTTATTTTCTTTTTTTTGCGACATTCGCCAATATAATTCAATTTTCAACAAATTTGAATGGTACATTTTCGAAAATCTAGAAAATATTTATAGTTACGTAATTTACTGAAATTTGATGATTCCTAATGTGATATTAAGCTCAACCAGTATAAGATCTCTATTACTCAAATCGATGAGAGGCGTGGATTATTGACTCATTTTGGTCAAAAAGAGGAAGAATTTCAAGCTGTCTCACACTCTCACACCTCAATTATTTTATATCGATAAAAATAAATTCGCTGTAAAATCTGTTTGGGTATAATTTACAACATTCTAGCATTCTCCGGTAAAATAGCCTACAAGATTCTAAAAATAAAATATACTTTTTCAGAAACCACAAATAAATAAATGAACTGCTAGACTATTTCAAGGACGCAAAAAGTCCCTGAATCCATTATGATTTATCTCGATCGGTGGCTGCTATGCGAGTATAAATTGAATTCTTAGAACCGTTTTGACTAAAAATACATTAAAATCTGACGCGAATGAAATTAGGTACTAACGGTAAAATTTTTACCAATTTTAATTGGCAAAGTACCTAAATCAGCTCACGCTGGAATTGAGTAGGTATCATGTTTATAGTACAAAAAATCTATTAATTGCTGATATATTGGTCCCTTGATCCGGATTAATTCTTTATATATAAAAGAGAGCTTAATCAAATTATTTAATAATTTAATTACTCGGTTAATAATTATTTGGAAAGTAGGTATTGCTTTTTAAAATAATTCTCATATTTTCTCGTGATTTTTATTTATATCATTATTACTTTATAGTACAAAAAATCTATTGTTGATATTGGTCCGATTAATTTTTTATATATTAAAGTGAGCTTAATCAAATTATTTAATAAGTTAATTACTCGGTTAATAATTATTTGTAAAGTAAAATTGCAAATACATTATTGTTTTTTAAATAATTCTCATATTTTCTCGTGATTTTTATTTCTACCATTACTCTACTCTGTAGCACCGACAGTGAACCAACTCGAGTTAACTTTCCCTTTTTTAGGGAATTCTCAAACCCGTCAGGGAAAAGAGGAATTATACTAAAAAATCGTTTAAAAAATTGAATTTTGTACTTGATGAAATTGTCAGTATAATAAACTTGCAAAGATGAAATTATCAGTAAATAATGAATCTAGAGCAGTAAAACACAAAATATCAGAAGACTAAGAGGCTTAGAATTTAGAGTTAACATATTAAATTTCATTTTATGTTTATGTTGATATATTAGTCATAATAGAAACATTAAAATGTGCTTTTATTAATTTAGTTTTACTACATACTTACTACTCTCGTCATACATAGCACGGTTTCTAAAAGAAAAAGTACAAGCTAACACAGCAAAAAATATGTGCAACATTTAGACTAATTTTTCGAAAAATATTCGCGTTTTAGGAAATATTCTACTTATAATAGGCTATATTCCGAAATATTCGCAAACCACTAAGTGCATCTACATAATATCTCTGATTCATTCATAATGTGAAAACAATTCATATCATTCGACATCCGCCTGCCTTTGTAACTTCAGATATGTTTCCCAAAATCCTACACATCAAAATCCGAAAATAATTCGTGTCAAATCTTTGCCAAATTTTTTCTATTCATTCACCGCCAAAAATAGAACGCAACTAGACTGAGGTTTATCTGTTTCCAGCTTATCTGGCTACCTATTACAAACAGTGTAAATAAATAGGAGGAAGTTAGAACGATTGCTTTTCAGATTATGATTAATTAAATGAGAGACTATTACTACCCACAGGATAATTTTAAACTATTAAACATACTTTTAAGGTATAAATCTCGCATCTGCAACAGTAACACCATTTGAAGGACGTTCTGTTCTGTTGCTCTAATAGGGTAGTGTTGCCAATCATTTAACGTCCAAAACTCCCGAAAACACCCCCTTTTCAACCAAAGTTTCCTATCTATTGAGTAATTATATTAAGTAAATGTTTTAAAAGAGCAGCTGCAGCTGTCCATTTATTTTCTTCCTGTTGTTTCTTGGCGATTATTGGGCCACTTTCTTCCTCACGACTTGATAGTCTGTGAATTGTTGAATCTCCGATCCCAGCCATTTTTGAACATATTTTAACTATATTCAACACAGGCTCTTACTAGAAGATAACTTAAGCATTGATATGTTTTTCTTAAAT
>JAEQML010082554.1:0-10771 GCA_016904865.1 Pissodes strobi | reverse complement strand
GCAATGGCGGCTCACAAAAGGATGATCGACAGTGGCCTATGGCGAACGGACTACACAGGGAAAGGCCATACGACTATTGCCGCCAAAATGAGTAGGGATCTACCCATCATTGCGACCAAAGGCAATATTCCAGATGGTAGATTAAGACTGAGAAGGAATTTCCAAGTGGAATTTCCATCAAGGGAAGAGTGGCTGTCAGGCCAGGTACGTATGCCGAGCGGCGTACACGCATAGTACACTGACGGCTCATGGATGGCTAATACACAGTCATCCGGAGCCGGTGTATACCTAGACAACACTAAATCAGGAGAAAGCACTTCGCTGGGGAGATATGCCACTGTTTTCCAGGCGGAGGTGGCTGCTATTTTGAAAGTAGCAACCAAGGCGGAGTTAACAGAAGGTGTGGAGAGTATATATATATTTACTCGGACAGTCAAGCCGCTCTCAGGGCGATCCAAAGACCCAGGGCAAGTTGTAAGCTAGTTCAGGACTGTAGAGACGCCCTAGACAGATTGGCTGTGCGCAAGGAAGTAAGACTCAGATGGGTTCCAGGGCACAGTGGCATCGAGGGCAACGAACGGGCCGATGAATCGGCAAGACAAGGCTCAATGAGCCACCTCGTCGGTCCAGAACCTGGTCTGGGCTTAACTAAAAGGTAAATCTCTCAGGAACTAAATAACTGGGCCTGGAACAAGACAAAACACAATTGGAGAGGAAAAGAAGGATGCAGACAAGCCTAGGAAATGATTCTAAATCCTGACGGATCCAGAGCAAGGCGACTGCAAAAAAAGAGCCGAGAGGACATCAGGAACTTGGTAGGTATTCTGACTGGGCATGGAAGCCTAAACAGACATCTGCATCTTATCGGCGTGAGGGACAGCCGGCACAGGGGAGAAGTCCTCATACCACTATATAGGAATTTGTGATAGGTGGAGTCGCCTAAGAAGGAAGATACTGGGAGCACCAACACTTGCTCGGGAAGATCTAAAGGATCTGGACTGGGAGGACGTCCTCACCTTTATCAAGGTGACGGGCCGTTTCAGTGCGGGCCGGGTGTTGGAAGTAGCCAGGTAGGGGAGGGTAGATCGGGGATTGTGAAAAGGGATTTATAGGCCTACTTACTGAGCTTCGGCCCCCCACCCTTACTACTACTACTACTACTTATACAACAAATTTACCAAAGTCGTTCGGTCAGTTTACAAAACTCTAAGCGATGAACAAATACTTACCGTTAAAAAACTCTTTACTTCAACAAGAGACAAAATAATACGAGCTTATCAAGTGTTGAAAGTCCTATATAAGATTCATACTTCGTATATCGAATATATTGACCCTGAAGTGTTGGAAGAAGACATAGAAGGAACCGAATCAGAGGAAGATACGCAAACAGATTTCAAAATGGTTATGACAAACGCCGAATTTTTCAATTTAGTAAGCAAAATTTTTCCAACTGAATTCGATGGCGCACCCGATAAACTACAGACCGTGATTGACCCTCTTACACTTCTACAGGTGAACTCAGAAAACCACGAAGCCAATGCGGTAGCCTACGTAAAGGCAAAATTAATTGGAAAGGCCAGAGACCTGATAGAAGCAAGCGACACTTTAACCTCAATAATAAACAAACTTAGAGCAGGAATAAGGATAGGAAGCTCGAAAACAACCAGTGCAAAGGCAAACAAGGCAAATCCAGGTTTGCTTCAGAGATGGAAGACCTAGCACAAAGGTTAAAGGGAGCCTACATCCACGAAGGAGCCCCGGTAGCAATAGCCGAAACCTACGCTACAAACGCAACAGTTAAGGCCCTAATAACAAATACAACCTCAGATAAGGCTAAATTGGTCATGGAAGCCGGAACATTCAACAACTGTCAAGATGCATTACCAAAATTCTTAAACGTAAATGACGAGACATCAGTAAGTTCAGTGCTATATACAAGGCCATTTTACCCAACCAAATGGCGTGGCACATTTAGAGAAGGCAATAGAGGTAATTATCGCCCAAACAATGCACAGTACGATAATTGGAGACAGAGTCAGAACAACAGAACTGATCGGCAGCTGGCAATAGAAGATAACCCGGAAAACTCCGAGGACCCTCAGCTAGGTCCAGCCAGGGGGTCGTAAGTATCTTTAACTTCGTATCTATCAACTCGGAAATGACTGGAAACAACACGATTGTATTTCTTATAACTTGAACTTGAATGATTTATTTTGATTATTTTTGTTACATTGAACTGCAAAGCTTAGTCTAAATATGTCCTAGATATTTCATTATCTAAAGATTGATAGTTATGCCTGACGTTGTTCTATCAACGTCGTGACCTATCAAATGACACCCTTAGGGGGCTGTTGTTTAGCCTACTTAAAACTAAGGGCAGCAGTACTGCTGGCAACTTGAACATTACATGGGAATACCCTTCAATGTCGCTTCATTCTAAGATTAGCCGGAGCTGGAATTAATTAGTGCATTCTTAAGTATAGCATTTTGTTGTAGGGTAGGTTATGCGTGGAAAATTACGCAAAAACCACGCTTGAACTGCCCTTGAGGAGCAGAAGCTCATAATGTTAAAAAACTTGGACAGCACACTATATACAACATGCACATTATTTACAAGACTATATACAAAATATTAATGGCTTGTTATTAACAAGTCAATTCCAGTAAGCTATCGCAACATCTAGTCAAATGGAGTGCATCCGGCGGTACAGGCTACGGATCAAGGATGCTTCGGTGGCCAGAAGTCAAGTGGCGTGAGTGGGAGTTCCTATTTATAATAGGAATAAGTCCTCTAGCAAGCCCCGCTCCCATGTCCTAACATGGTAAGCTGGCCTATCAGGGAGCAGGGGTACACATTGCCCGCGAAGGCGATGTGCTCCTGCTCTCCTGATATTTGATATCTTTCCATAATGTTGAAAAGTGATTAGAAAGTTGGTGAAAAGATGTAAGATGTAGAAAACTAGGATTTTAATGGTGGTGATTATATAATGCTATTATTTGTGATGTTAACTATGGCGGTCTTAGCTGCCTATAAAATAGAGTTGTCTCTCTGTAGATGGTACCGTGCGTGATGGGGTGCTCTGGGTCATATCTCCTGTCGGCGATATGTGCTGTCAGCGGCGATCCCTTAATCTGGTGATCATAGAACTTGCATGCGAGGTCGTTGACGTAATCCGCAACGTATTCAACTCTGGCCCACGCATGCAATTCCTCGGTCCTGACGCGATCACGCAGAGTCAGGGGAACGCCGCTCTAAGGTACCTGTTTTGCAATATCTGCAGTCTTCGCAGGTGGGTCCTGGCCACAGAGCACCACACCGGGGCACCGTACAGGAGCGCCGGTCTTATAACTGATTTATAGAGGGTCAACTTATTCATTGGACTAAGATAAGATCTACCGGAGACAAGAATATTTAGGCCTTTTTTGATTCCTTCATTTTTTGCAATAATTGCAGCGATATGTTTGCTAAAATTTAGCTTATTGTCTAGGGTTAATCCCAGATATTTTACCTTGGCTTTCGGTACGATTGGTGTATTCCCTATCATAAGAGGTGCAACATCTATGTCCCTCATTTTTCGAGTAATAATGATTAACTCAGTCTTACTCGCATTAAGGGCGATCTTCCATCTCTCATAGTAGGGAATAAGATCTGTCATGTGATCGCCTAGTCTTGCTTTAGCCACCTCAGCTATGGGATTCTGGGAATAAATCGCCGTATCGTCGGCGAATAGAGCGGTACGGGTTTCGGGATGTGACGGAAAATCTGCTATAAAAAGATTGAAAAGCAGCGGCGAAAGGACCGTGCCCTGTGGCACCCTTGCACGCAGTCTCCTGCTTGCAGATGTGTGCTTTCCTATTCTGGTAACGAAACTGCGTCCGGCAAGGTATGACTCGATGAGTGAAACAAGGTGCAACGGTATAAAGCAACCCCTCGTGCCATACCCTGTCGAACGCTTTCTCGATGTCCAGTAGTAGCATTGCGGTGGATTGTTTACTATTGAAACCCTCATAGACGTCCGAACCGAACTGTTCCTGGGGGATAATGTTCAGCCGCTCGACAGCCCTGTTGACCCTCGGCAAGATTAGCCTTTCAGCCACCTTCCCGAGGGTATTCAACAGGGATATCGGTCGGTAGGACGATGTTAATGTTGGGTCTTTTCGCGGTTTCGGGAAGTGGATAACGCACGCTGCTTTCCAGGATTTCGGGAAGTGTTGTAGCCTAATTACCGCATTAATTATATGCAACAGATGGATAAGTGTCTTTTTGGGTAAGTTTTTAAGGATTACGTTCGGAATGTTATCCGGGCCGGGAGCTTTATTTCTCGGAAGACGGCAGAGTGCTTTGCGTAGTTCCGCCGGCGTGACTCTCAGTTTATCAAGTACTGACGGGGGAATAGGATATTTGTGCTGTCGAAAAGTGCTTACAGTGAGGCTACAATGCACTTGTTCAGGTATAGTGTCAGGCGACTCGCTATAGACGCCCTCTAAGTAATCCGCGAAGGCCTCCGCTTTTCCCCGATCGTCCACCATGTCTACGGCACGGTGTTTGATCGCGGGCATCGGCGTACTACCCCCGCGAACTTTCCTAGCCAGCTTCCACAGCGAGCCGTCTTCACTGTTTATAGTGTTGATGTAATCAAGCCATACTTGGTTACGATATTCCCGTATTTCAATCCTGATTTCCTCCGTCAGCGCATTGATACGAGCGGATCCCATTTGTGTCCGGTTTATCTTCCATCGACGTCGAAAGCGGTTTCTAGTTGAAATGAGTTCTAGGATGGATTCGGGAAGTGATTCTGTCCTAGGACGAATGGTAATCCTAGGACACATTGCATCACGGATGCGCTGTATATTTGTAGTAAGCTTTTCTACTTGATTCTCTAGTTCCTGGATTGATTCTATTTGTTCAGGGACGACTGTTATCTCAATCAACCTTTCTCGAAACACTCTCCAATCAAGATTTTTGTAGGAAACGACGGTGTCACTCGTCGTGGGGACCCTGTGATACAGGCTAATCTTAATCGGAAGGTGGTCCGAGTTTAAGGTGTTAATTTCCAGTAACTGAGTGGTTCTTATCGCTCCCCTAGTAATAGCAACATCCAGGAATGAGTCACTACGAAGATATGTGGGATTTGGAGTTCTATGATAGGACATTTCAAAGTTGTTTTCGATTATTCCCCTAAATAATCTACCCCTGCTGTTAGTTACGCCGCCCCATTCGGCGTGCGTGGCATTCAAGTCCCCTATCAGCAGGGATACTCTATTTTGCGGAAGTAATGCAAGGAGATCGTTTGCCGTGAAGCGGAGAACCGGTGGTACGTAGCAGCCACATACACGCAGTCCGCTTTCTAGTTCTATACTGACGTATTCGATGGCAGTGGGCACGTTATATATGCGCCGGTACCGCAGAGTTTTGTGTATGAGACATGCCACGCCTCCTGCGTTTCGATCTGGCCTATCAAATCTCTCGATATTATAGCCCCGATTCTTAAAAGTAAAATTCGGAGCTAAATTCGTTTCATTGAGAAAAACAACCTGAAAATTGGTAATTTGCATAAAATTACGAAATTCGCCCATTTTGGACCTGATGCCGTGACAGTTCCAGCTCGCTATATTTAACATTAAATATTAAACTGTGAATATTCAAATGAAAAGAAGCGGATCGAGGCTTGCAGTATCTCTGCCTTATCGCCTTGACACGCTTCTAACATGTTAGAATAGTGATCTAACGCTAGAAATAGTTGGTCGAGGTTTACCATACTATTTATTTTAGCGACCACATTATTTAAGTTTGACATTAAATTTGAAATATTTGTGCTATTATTTACATTATTGTGGTTCAAGTTGCCGCGAGCAGTACCACTAACCTGTACATTGTTCTGTTTAGCGACGTTCTCTCGGGTTAATAGGGCGCTGCTACCTCGTAGGAGCGGGAATTGCTTGTTGAAAGCTTCGTTACGTTCGGAATTGTTTATCCCTTGGCTCCGTGAGCCGTCTGCTACTCCTGTCGTTTGCTGTTTGTTGCGCCAAGCCGGGTTGGCAGGTGGCGGTGCAGGTTTGAATACTTGATTCGGACGTTTATTCTTAGCTGCGGAGGCTTCAATCATATTCAATTTGTAGGCATAGACCGGGCATTGCTCATCGATAGACCGATGTGGCCCGCTGCAGTTTACGCATTTAATTAGGTCTTGATTGCATTGTTTAATGTCATGCGGCCCCGCACATTTGCTACATGCCGTTTTTCTATTACAATACGTCTTGGCGTGCCCGTACTGTTGGCAGTTCTTGCACTGCAGTACGGGTTTGCCAGTACGCCTCGCTTCCCATGTTATGCGGACATGCATTAAAGTTTTCACATCATTATTTAATCGCCTAATGGTGTAATCATTGCCGAGAATGACGAGGTACATGGGTTGTCTCGTCCTTCTCATCTCATATATCGTTTTAGCTTTGACATTATGCTCGTCCTTAACTGCGTCTACAATTTCTTGTGGCTTGATATCGCCATCAAGCCCTCGCAGAACAAAGGCTCGCGTCTTTTCCTGCGTTTCGGCATATGTATGGTACTCTGTATGTTCCAAATCTAAGGCCCTTTTAGGTCGATGGAATTCTCGCAGTATACTATTACGCTATTTCTAGTATATTTTAACTGATATTTGTTAATTCTCATACTTTGGAAATCATCCCTAAGCTGCTTATGATCAGCTGGGCGCCCTTTTATGACGACGGGGGGTGGTGGCTGAACTTTAACTTTAGGGGTAGTTTTGGCTTGCTTGCGGGTGGCAACTTTGCGCTTGACCCCAGTGGACGCCGTAGTCGAGGCGACACTTACGGTGTCTTCGTCTTCTGTGTCTAGATCGGTTAGGGGTTGATATTGGTTAGTTAGGGGGATGGGGGGTGGGCCCATATCTAAGGTTCTTATTGTAAAGTTCTTTTTGAACGGAATTTGCCTGAAGGGCGTTTTAAAAGGATCTTTAGGTTTTTCACCTACCAGGGTCTCAGAAGTGGAAGGTATCGGGGGAGGCGGCGGTGGCATTATTCTAGGGTCTATTTGCTGAATATTGGCTGATTTGTCTGTATCTATGCGGTTAAGAACTTCTTCACTTTTTTGCAGTTTTTGTCTGTCGCTCAAGGTGACCTTCGGCTTTTTTGCCGACTCTGCGTTTTGAATGTTTGTTGGCGAGGCCTTCTTTTTACCGGTGTCGATTTTAGCTGATATTTGCTTCTTAATACGAATAGGGTGGCAATCCCTATTGTGTTTGCGGACTTTAGACGTGAGTTTAGAGGCTTCAGCTAGGCTTAGATTACCGTAATTTCTTAGGCTTTCATAGTCCAGGCGGCACTGGACGCAGACTTCTGCATATGATTTCGATCTGCTACGTAATTTACGCACAGAATCTTCTGAAAGTTTGCGGTCTGTGACCGACTCCATTGATACGTTCGATATGGCATCCTCGTCGTCCGTTGGGTCTCCCATATTTGGGACAGTTGCCGGGGTTACGTCCCCGGCGACTGGTAAAACGTAAGCGCTAGGCTTATATCGGCCTTTACTGATTACCTGCGCGGTAAAAAGCACTCCTATACAAAATAATATCGATCGAGCAATCGCTGGCGAAAGAATAAACCGCAGTGCTTATACTGGAAACACAAACCAGTCCGATTAGGTACACGACCAAAATCGAAGTCCGTATTTCTTGTACGGCGATATGTCAGGCGCTGACATATCACTATTCAAAAGAGGAAAAATAAACCCACAACAGGTTATAAACAAAGCTGAAGTCTGTAAAATAAAAGGAGTCACAAATGGTGCGGCAGCATCAATAGGTACTACAAAGACAAAACTTTACTTCAGAGAACATCAAGTAGTACACAAATTTCATATAGTCAACGACGATTTTCCTATTCCCGCGGATGGAATCCTAGGTAGAGGTAGGAGGTAGATATTCTGACCAATAATCGTTAAAGTTCTATCGTTAATACATTGTTATTGTTATAAACCAAACGTGCTTACTTTATCTTCTCTTCTTACCCAACGTAACTCGGCCCGGTCTACCCCAGTTACCCCCCGGCACGCTAAGCAAGGCGTGTCCTCACGAATAGAACATACAGTGGTAGATTAAGGAAAGCGTTAAGACCCCCGTCATTGTACTAATCGCGACGCGGCTCTTTTCTGAGAAGTTATTCTGTTAAAAACGCGACAACCACTTATACTATTCGTGACAATACTCTTAAAACACTATTTTTCGCTTTTGTCAGGTCGAAATTAGAATATGCTTTTGTAGTTTGGTCGCCCGAGTATAATACACATGTTGATGATCTCGAAAGAGTTCAGCGAAGATTCCTGAAACTACTATACTTAAAAACTCATGGCATAGGGATACCCAGAAGAGATTTTACTGGAAATGTTTGATATGCAGTCCTTGTCCCGCAAAAGAAGTTATTTTTCTCAGGTGTTGCTGTTTAAGTTACTACATCACCAGATCGATTGTTCTGATATGTTAAATACAATTAATTTTCTAGTCCCTCACTTATCATCGCGACAAAATTTGACATTTTCTCTGCCAAGAGCTCGAACAAACAAACTTCATTTTTCAGCAATCCATGTTATGTGCAGAACTCATAATAATCATAACAAAGAGTTTGATATCTTTAATATCACAAATCTGCAGAGATATCCTTTTCACTACCACTCCCTAATACCGCTATATTATTTTGTGCAATTATGATTTTAATTTTGTGTTTAATGTGAATGTTTCTGACATTTATTTGTACTCTCTTATTTTATTTTTGCTTGTTATTTGTTCTTTGAATTTTTATAATGTGTACTGTTATGTTATTTTAAGTTCTTTTTGTATTTTCCTGCTTTGTAATTAGTTTTCCAAGTTTTCCTGTTAAGCAGTGTAGAAATAAATAATTCAGAAAGAACACAATATTAATACGAGAATTGGAATTTAAAAGAAAAACAAATTATTTAAAACATGCGCATTATATTTATTTGTTCTAATCAAAGAGGTCGGCAATAATATACTAACTTATTGTAAAACCTCTATCATATTACTTTTCGTTTAGCATAAGATCAAATACAAAATTCACACTTAACCTTTAACATAAAAAATATATATTTTCTATACAAAATTGTAAGTAGTAATAAAGTACCTAAATATAAAGATCCAGAGTATTTGGTTTTATAGGTTTTTAATTTCTATTTGGTTTTACAACCGGACTTGGAGATTCAAATAAGAATTAAGTACAATCAATCTTAGCCGATAAAGGGATTATTTAGACGGTTCAGTAAAGCTCTCGTAGCTGACATCGCTTCCAGTGAATATATGTCCGTATTTGGAGATGAACTCCGCGTTTTCTTCGTATTCACTGTCTGTTTTAACTTCGTCTTTCGGATCGCATTTACCCTGAAATATGCTTGGCTAAGTATAATTCGCAAATAGAAGAAAAGTGTGTTTGAACTATTTATATATGTTTTCTTTGGCTGATGTGGTTAAAAGTCATACCATTACAAACAAACACCTTTTCCAATCTCAAACAGAAAGTAAACTAAGTAATGTAGAAGTTTACCTTTTTCCCATAGCTGGAACCGCCCGTCCTAAAGTGAACCATCCTATGTTTTTTCATGGCCGACATTGTGATGAAACCCTTTTTGCACTCGGGGCAACGATGAGGCCGCTCTCCCGTATGTATCATTTCGTGCCCCTTTAAAGTGCAAGAATTCGTGAAGGCTTTTGAGCAGAATTTACAAACCCACTTCTTAATACCTGTAATGAAAGTTGTCATTATTTAAAAAAAAAACTAGATAATTAGTCACTCATGTAATTTAATTGTAAACAAATAATATTCATATATTTTATTGTGGCAGAGTTGATCCCATTCATGATTGATCAAATTGCAAAAGTTTTGACTGGTGCCCATTTAACAATTTACTAAATAAATATTCATAAGGATTAAGGCAGTAATATTGCCCTTACGAAGATGTTTGTTAAAGTTCTTGGCATTTTCTTAAGATATTAAGAAGAAATATACGGTTTCCGGGGTAGAGGACTGAGCTGGTTCCAGTCTTATCTGGATAATAGGGTTCAGTCTGTCTCATACAAGGGGATGTCAGAACAACAAAGTTTGGGCAGTGGGGTTAGTGACATTGTGAATCTTAACATACTTGGACAGTTTACATTGTTTGCGGACGATGCAACAATTTTGTGGAGTAACTTGGATGAGCAAGTTTTAACTGGACAAATTAACCATGACTTCTCTGTTATAAAGAAATGGTTTGATTCAAATAAACTGTGTCTTAGTATTTTAAAAACAAACATTATGACATTTAAATGTAACTTGGGACCAATTTATCTAGAAAATCAAATATTAAATGACTCAGCTCAAAGCAAATTCTTGGGATTACAAATAGACAATAATTTAAAATTTGAATATCACATTAAAAAGCTCAATAAAAACTGTTTTGCTTTGAGGATCATTTCAAATGAGTTAGATAGTCATATATATCAAGACAGGCATATTCTGCATTAATAAAATTCCACGTACGTTATGGCATATGTTTTTGGGGCTCTTGCGCTAAACAGCTAATGCATACATTATTTAACTGAAGACATCGGATCTAGACTAGGCAAGTCGAAAAATTCCCCCAAGTCACGGTGTAGCATACGTGCCAAGGACTGAATGGCATCAGGGTTATGATGTCTCAAACGTGCCGTCAGGATACCAGGCAGCATCCTGTCGTATTCTTATGCCCCTCCACAGCAATGCA
>JAEQML010082553.1:0-10773 GCA_016904865.1 Pissodes strobi | reverse complement strand
CACACCTCGTCACGTATGTAAGTTGTAGTAAGCCGTAGTTGAAAAATGATGATGTAATAGTGACGTCACGAAACTTCCCCTCACTTACCACAATTAAATTAATCCTCGTGAAAACAAAGTAGTATCACAGCTTATTCAATAACCAGCTACTCATCTTGCGGCGGCATCACTTGATTTGGGAAAGTCAAGTGAAAATTTTAGAAGAGGGCCATGAGTTAATATTTTTCTAAACGTCTGGGCATCCGAATAAAACCTTTGACAGTTAGTTTAATTTAAAATACGATGTTTTATCGTCTAAAATCCGTTTGAAAACGATTTTAAATGGCAAAATTTTATGAAAATCCGAAATTTCCGGTCGTTTTAGGGCAATAGCCGTAGTTTCGGGCGAATTTGTCGTGGATTTTGAAGGGAATATTCATTTAAAATTCAGTTCGTTTCGTGTCATTACATTGCCTGAAAAATCACGAGACCGTGAAACTGAACCGCTAAGGGCACTGTCAGGATGCGTAGTGCCCGACACTCCAACTTTCCGATTTCGATAGAGATGAATAGCTGGTTATTGAATAAGCTGTGGTAGTATCCTGTAGTATGCCGTGGTTACTTGTAGTTAGCTCGCGAAGAAACGCTTCTTGTTACGATATCTGTCAGTTAGACAACTGAACTTCCAGGCTACTTGATATTTCGAACTATTTGAAAAATAAGTAGAAAATGACTAATATAAAAATCAAATCGAATCAAATATGGTAATATACACGAATATATCAGTGTTAGTAGTAAAAAAAATTCTATATATACCTCGGTTGAGAAGGCCATTATTAACCTCGCACATTATATCCTTCGGCGCTCCGCGCCTCAGGATATAAAAGTGCTCGGTAAATAATGGCTTACTTCTCAACCTAGGTATATAATATACTATTGTGCATGGTCTAATTCTTCTAGGTTTACCTCTTGTAGTTGCAGGTTGGAGACATGAATTTTTGAGCCTAAATACGAGAATTTCGGCAATTGCATAACGTACTGGAATTCCGTTTTCTTCTCCTTTTCCTATATTTTATTTTCGATCTCGATCGGATAACTTGGTATGGTTACGATACTGGGTTCGGTGATTTTGTGTAATCCTTGTTGACATTTATTCTGTATGATGGTTTCTCCAAATGGTATTACAAGAATTTCTTCTCCATTGAGACGCTGAATGCTTGTTTTCTTGTAGTAAATGTTTGTTATTGGGCACTGGTTTTTGGTTGTAGTTAGTAGTTCGTAGAGGCAGTGTTCGTCTTTGGATAGAGAATTTTGTTTGCATATGAAGATGTTCTCGATTTGCGGGCATTCTTCTCTTGACGTCCAGTAATCCCCTTTCGTAAGCAATATATAAGGGTTGGAAGGGAGATTGTTTGGTTAAGGATAGGAACAGGGTATATTTTATACATTGTAAAGTCGTTTTGGGAGATAATTGGTGTGTGAATAGAGAATAAAATTAAATTATTTTTTGTGATAACTTGAGCTGATAAGAATTTATAATAATTGATGATTTTGTTAAATTTCGGTATATGATTTTCTCCGTATAAATTCTGAACATTTACCATTTCGCTGACTTGACTTGGGTTTAGTATCGAGTTATGCATTATGTATACATGAGCGAAGGAAATTGCATTTTCTATGTTGATTATAATTTGGTTAATTGTATTTAATTGAAACATGATATTATCTAGAATTAAA
Organism: Pissodes strobi; assembly: GCA_016904865.1. Lineage (NCBI taxonomy): Eukaryota > Metazoa > Arthropoda > Insecta > Coleoptera > Curculionidae > Pissodes > Pissodes strobi. The sequence goes on along the minus strand of JAEQML010082553.1, from coordinate 9,057 downwards.
GACACGTATAAGGCACTTGTTAAGTCTAGTTCTAGGGTGTCTAGAACACTTAATTTATTTAATAGTATTTTTTGATTACTTGTAAGTTCTTTAATGCTCTTTGTAAACGACTCCATGACATTTGTTAAAATAATGTTTCTGTCTCTTACGTCGTTTTGTAGATCTTCCTGTTTTTTCGAGAGACTGTTAAAGTGTTCTTCGAACCTTTTTTCATCATCTGAATCTAGTGATCCAAATAAAAATTTGTTAACTGTGCCGACAGCGTTAATTAATCCACGTTTGGGTCTTAGGGGTAGGTTATGAAATAATTTGGTATTCATTAAAATAGATTGTAAAAATTGGTATGTTTGAGAAAATTTTTGTTTTGTTAGAGTTGCAAAATTCTCTGCTTTATTAGGGTTTACTATTGTTATTCGGAAAGTTCGAGGGGGTTTTTATAATCTAATTTACCACGAACAATTTGAAAGGGTGTGTACTTTGAGGCACTATGGGTTGAATTATTATATGACAAAATAGCGTAGTTCATCAAGCTAATAATATTTTCTTTGGGTCTCTTATTTTTGAGGGTTAAGATAGTCTCGTTTAATGTAGAGTGTAGGCGTTCAATAGGGCTATTGGAGTTTGGGTTACGAGGGGTGCAATAGTGAAGTTCAATTTGGTGTAGATTGCAAAGACTTTGAATTACTTCGTTTTTGAAAGTTGAAGCATTGTCGGTTGTTATTTTTCGGGATAAGCCGTAATGATTAAAATAGATAATTAATTTAATGGCAATGTCTATGCTTGTTGGAGTAAGCAACGGATATGCTTGGCCTAGTTTTGAAAAACTGTCAACAATGGTTAGAAATGAAGTATTATGAGTTTTATAAACATCGGCGTATATGTGGTCGAAGGGTTCATATCCAATAGGGGTGGATTTAAATACTAATTTGTTTGGGTGTCTCTCATACTTCGACTTTTGACATATTTCACATAGGTTTACATATGTTTTTACATCATTTTCGAGATTTGGCCAATAAAAATTTTTCTTTAGGGAAATTATATTTTCCTTTATTCCACGATGGCTTGTTTTTGTTTCGTGATAGTATTTTATTTTAAGTTGTTGTTCGTCAGGGTCGGTTATGTCTGTAAGTAGGGTGTTAGAAATATACAGAGTAAAAGAATTATGATTAAAATATTTTTGCAAAGTTGTTAAAACAATTGGTTCTAAGCTTTTATTTTTAAAATGAAGACAGTATGAATTTTTTGGAGCAAAGTGTTCTTTAATTATTTTACAGAGTGTTTCCTCGGTTGGGTCAATATTTAAAAATATAAAGATACGATTTTTATCAAAAATTTGTTGTTTTTGGGTTTTAACTTCGTTGTTATTTGAATATCTAAAAATAATTTGATTTTTGTAGACATTTATGGTTTTTTGTACATATGGGGCTCCTATAATTGGATTTTCTGAGCTAGAGTGTTGGGTTTGTGAATCGCTTTGAGATTTTGGTACCTTGTTTTTTGCGGGTCTTATGAGAATATCGGATATAATATTTATTTTTGGCTTTTCTGGGGGTGATTTTTCCTGAGAATAGGCATTGAGAATGTCATCAAGATCATCACAAGATAGTTCGGGTACATCTTTTGGGTCGATATTAGGAAGTAGAGAAAGTTGATCGTCATCTAAAAACTAGTCGTATTCTACGGGGTTTATTTGAATGCGAGAAAGGGAGTCTGCATTCGTGTTTTGTTTGCCTTTCTTGTAGAAGATTTCATAGTCGTATTCTTCCAACTTGAGATGACTTCTGACTAACTTGGAATTGGGCTCTTTGATAGAAAATAGCCACTGTAAGGGTTTATGATCGGTGACAATTTTAAAGCGGGTGCCAAAGAGGTAAGGCCGAAAATACTTGGTTGCCCAAACTATAGCTAACAGTTCTTTCTCTATAGTACTATAGTTCATTTCAGGGGTTTAAGGTGCGAGATGCATAGGCTCCTGGTAGATCTGAACCTATTGGGCCTTGGGATAGTACAGCGCCTACCGCAAAGTTTGATGCATCGGTTTTTAGGTTAAAGGGCTGTGAAAAATCTGGGTGTTGAAGAATGGGGTCGTTCGTTAAAATTGATTTGCAAGTCTCAAAACTATTTATAAATTCAGGGGTATGTACAATTTTTTGATTTTTCTTAAGGCAGTTTGTCAAGGGCTTAGTTAAATGAGAAAAATTTTGTATAAACTTTCTATAGTAACCAACGAGGCCTAAGAAAGATTTTCTTTAACGGTTTTTGGTAATGGAATTTTTTGTATTGCGGCCAGTTTTTTAGGGTTGGGTTTTATACCGTCTGGGGTTATTACATGTCCAAGAAATTCGACAGATTTTTAAAGGAATTCACATTTATCTAGTTGAATTTTTAAATTATGGGCTCTAAGTCTTTTAAATACGATTTTTAAATTGGATATATGTTCCTGAAGTGACGTAGGGTAGATGATAATGTCATCCATATAGACTAAGCATATTTTTCCTTGGAGGTCTTTTAAAACATTATCCGTGATTCTCTGGAATGTAGCGGGGGCGTTCTTTAGTCCGAATGGCATTCGAACATACTCGAAATGACCTTTTTCCACGTTAAAGGCCGTTTTGGGGATAGATTTAGTATCCATCTCGATTTGGTTTATCCTGACGCCAAATCAAGGGTGGTGAAGTATTGGCTTCTACCAAGTTTGTATAAAATGTCGGAAACGTTAGGGATTGGGAATCTAGCATTCGTAGTTTTCTCATTTATCTTCCTATAGTCGATAACGATACGCCATTTCTTGGTTCCTGAAGCGTCGGCTTTTTTTGGAACGATCCATACAGGGGAGGACCAAGGGCTAGAAGATGGGCGAATGATACCGTCATTTAACATTTGGGAGATCTGCTTTTGGACTTCTGACTTATGAATGAATATATGGGTAACGATAAGATTTTGCGTGAACTGGGATCTCGTCTGTTGTCTTAATTTCATGTTTAACCTGGTGGGTAAAAAACAACTTTTGGTTGGGCTTATGAAGAATGTCTGAAAATTCTAAGATTAATTTTTTTAGTTCGGCTTTTTCTTCTTGGTTAAGATGTTGAGATCGAATTAAAGAGAAATCACATGCTTTTTCGGAATTTTCGGCAATATGAAATTGAGATTCGATTTGCTTGACATTAAAAATTTCAAAATTTTGAGTTTGAAGTGGTTGAGCTATTCTTGCTATGTCATTAGGCTTGAAATGGAACATAATAGTTTCGTGGGCACTGTGCCGTTTTTTACCAACAAGAGAGATGCAGGGATTTCTAAACCATCTCTTTTCAGATAGGGCATACATATTTCTGTGTTTTCTGGGATAATGGTAAAAATGTGTTTTATTATAATAGATAAAGGTAGAATTTCAATTTTTTGAATATTAAAATCATCTCGATAAAAGACTGGTATTTCAGTATGGTCATTATAAAGTCTTTTGTTTACTAAATCTAAATTAAGATTTAATTTACGAAGATCTCTGATACCTATAATTCCGTCAAAATAGTCATGGAAGTTATACAGAATAAGATCGAGTTTAGTATGAAGGTTAAATTCTGCTAATAGGGGTATGTTTGCCTTGAACTGGGTTTTTGCATTCCCTGTGCATGTTGTGAGGGTATGTTTTGAAGTGTAAATAAGATGAGGAAAGTGTTGTTCAGCGAGAATAAGCCTTATTAGAGAAGTATTACTGCCTGTATCAATTAATAATTTTGCTGGTGGATTTTGAATTTCTAAGTATGGTAAAGAGTTTATTTGGAAGGTATTAAGGTTTAGGGCGGAGTGTTTGATAAGCAACTCTCTTGAAAATTCTCTTCATAGGTAGGGTCATATTGAGGTTCCTCTTGATAAAATTGATTAGAGTAGTCCTGCGTGCTTTCTATATTTTCCTGATAGTACTGTTCTTCGGTATAGTGGGTGTCGAAGGGCTCAGATTGGTAGTATTCAGGAGCTTCATGGTTTATATGTGACAAATCCATAGGACTTGATGATCTTGTCTGAAGCTGGTGGAACGGTGGGTTAAATCGGGGTGGTGGTCTTTGGTTTTTCGATTGAAGTGAGGGTATTCTGCTAGTGGTGGACATGGGTATTGGGGGTCCGTTAGGTTTGTTAGAATTTTCTCTTGAAAACATATTTTTGGGTTTTCCTAAAACTTGTTCGTTTGTAGGGAAATTATGACTTTGAATGTTTATTGGGCGGCTAGGAAATAATGGTTTAAATGGAGCATGATATTGGGATGGGATAGAAATGTTAGTTGATGGGCTGTAGCAGAATTATTCGGGAATGTCATAGGGTGACTATAATTAGAATTTGCATGATAATCTGCTTGAAATTTGGGGGAAAAATTTACTTGAAGCTGGTACAGATTGTTGGGGCATTGCTTTATGTGCATTTGAGGATTGGAAAATAGGTCTTGGTCGAATCGGCCTAAATAAGCGAGCTTGTATTTGTTGCTCGAGTATAGAATGGTTTGTAACAATCGTATTGGCATCTTCAAGGTTTTGGGAATTTCTAAACATTAAAATAGTTCTTAAGTCCATTGGTGAATTTGACATTAAGACTGTTACGGCTGTTATTTCTGTTTGTTCAATAAGAGCATTTTTTGTATCTTGAGAAATGGTTGGATCGCAAGTTATTTTGAGACAAATACGAGTTTTTAAAATTTTAAGACGTTCTATAAAATCTAAAATAGCTTCACTTTTATCTCGTACTAAGAAATTTAATTGTTGTGATAAAACTTGCCTATTTATGCGGTCACCAAATATTTGCCTAAGGGCGGTTTTAATTTGGGGCCAGGTTGTTAAATCCGGTCTACAAAGTAAATAGTCGCCTGCTTCGTCAACAATTTTAGAACATATGGAGGCAAAGACAAATTCTTTTAGAAATAGATCTTGTGTTCCTTCAAAGTATCTAGTGTAAAATTTGTCTACACTTGCGATAAAAAATTCAATATGTTCGCTTTTTCCCGTAAATGTTTTAAGAGTACGTGCAATTTCTTTGGCTGCTGTAATGGTTGTCATATTGCTCGATTGAGAGTTTGATTGAGAGGTTTCTGATAGTGAAAAGTTAGAAATATTTGAAATTAAGTTTTCAATGTCGGATTCTGACATTCAAAATGATAAATGCTAATATATAAAATTTAAAGTAATAAGTAAGACATAATGCGCAAAAATTTGTAACCTCTAAAATGTATCTTAACGTCGAGGTCGATAATTAGAAACAATTCGGAATGTGTCATCTGGGGTTTCCAAAATACGTAAAAAGCCAGTTTTCCGTTCAAAAGTTGAAAATTCAATATTTCTGCCATTTTATTGGTATCGCAATCATTCAATTTTTTCTAAGAAAGTGAACCATAAAACGAGTGAAATTTTCTTTTGGCTTGGTTTTCAATTGTATAGGCTGTCCCAATGTCCAGTTTTCCCTAGACAGTTGCGATTTTTTTACTTTAGATTAAAATATCCTAAATATTTTAAACTAACATACCTAAGGTACGTTTAAACTTTTTTCAACCTTGCCATATGGAATTAAAGCTAAAGCCCTTTTTTATTTTATTTTTTTCCATATTTCTCACGAACTACTCAATACATTCTAACCAGCAAGATCCCATTACAAAGAGAATTCAATTTCCTTTAACAGAATATATCACTCACACAACCCCACCTTCGCAGTTCATTGGCTTATTTATACGAACAAATGTAATAAAGCGAAAATACGACGAAAGCAAGAATTAAATTAAAAAATAATATGGATTTGAACATTTTTATTGGCAGTGGCACTCGACGAGCGGTGTGTGTGTGTGTGTGTGCGAAGATGTTGATTGACACGGTTCCTAAATAGTTGGTGGTTGTAATTAGGGAGAAACAGATGTCCTGGGAGTGATTCCACAGTGATGCAGTGCGCCAGACAAAGGAGTCCTTGTAAAGCGACGATCTAGGTGTTTCCAGTTGTACGACGAACGGTTGCACTCTTGCCGTCTGTCGTGACTATCTGACAGGCATTGCTGGAGGCAAGATGATACGGGTCAAGTCCTGGGAACATTTGCCGCGAAAATATTTGAAAAACAGGGAGTTCTCGGCCACATGAATGTCTTCGGTGTTCTCGACTAGCCAGATCCCGGGTCAATTTCGGGTCGCCAACGATGCGCACAGCTCTCTTTGAATGGAATCAAGCAGCTTTTGGGTGTGCTTAAACCTAAGCACTCCAAATGTGTGAGCAATACTTTATGCCTGATCTTATTTGCGCTTTGTCGAGTAGACCTGGTTTCTCTGATCAGATCGGACCGAAATATTTCGGTAATATAGCACGAAAAGTTCGTTAGCATTTCTGGTTAAACCCAGTATATGTGTAGTAACTAGTAGCGGTTATAAAAGATCGGAACGAAATTTCGGGAAGGTACGCGATTGTTCGTGGACAGCACTTCGTCTGAATCAAACCAGTTTTGATTTGAACGATTTTAAACGGCACAGTTCTCCGAACTTGTTGAATACATTCTGTAGTATCGCACTTATTTTTATTGTGGAAATTACTGTATATTACATAATATTGTGTGTTGCGAACTGATTTCAGCCTTTATTTAATTTAGTACACTGTGGAACAGTTGTGGAGTTAAACCGAAAAATGCTTTGAACTTTGTATCGTTCTCCACAATATGCTTTGACACTAAAAATTCATATATACCTTCTTTGGCCCTATTCTCAAACATTTTCAAAACTGTATTGTGAACTACCGAAATAGAGATTCTATCCCACAAAATCTAATCCGTGTCGCAACATACAACATCAGAACGACGAGAACAGTTGAACATTTTGAAATCCTGCAGAGAGAGCTAGAAAATGTAAAATGAGATATACTTGGCCTAAGCGAGACCAGACTACAAGGAGAGAATGCAACTACCCTTAAATCAGGACATCTGCAGTATCAGAGGAATGCCGATGTGGACTCTCATCTTGGTGGCGTAGCGATCCTAATTAACAAAAAACTAAAACACCTAGTTACCAAGATGGAAGCCGTTTCAAATAGAGTGATTTACATAATGTTAAACATCAACAAAAGATACTCCCTACAAATAATTCAAGTGTATGCTCCGACAAGCTATTCAGAAGACCATGAAGCCAAGCAATTCTATGAGGACATAACAACAGCTCAAAGATTGGGAAACGCTAAATTCTCCATAATCATAGGAGACTGCAATGTCAAAATTGGCTCAAGGACAGAGAATGATCCTTCAAATATAGGAAGGATTAGGAAATAGGAATACCAGAGGTGAAATGTTACTTAATTACCTCCAGCAGCAAGGTCTATACTGCCTCAATACCTTCTATAAGATATCTTCCCAAAGAAAGTGGGCCTGGAGAAGTCCAGATGGCCAAGTTAAAAATGAAATTGACTATATAATTTCCAACAGGCGTGAAATATGCCTGAACCTAGACGTGCTGAATAATTTCAATACAGGAAGTGACCACAGATTGGTTCGAGCAGATATTTTAATCAACCCTAAACTTGACAGGCGAAAGCTTGTCCAAAAGAAGACTTACCCAACTACGGAAACCTTAAAGGCAAATGAGACCGAATATCAAACAGCCTTAGAAGCAAAATTGAAAACGGTAAGCAACCTAGAGGAAATGGACCTGAACCAGCTATCGACAATAATTGGTAATAATATCCAAGTAGCAACAAAGAAGATCTGCTCGAGACCAAAGTCAATAAATTCGAAATTCCCGAAATAACGAGGGCAGAAATACGAAAGGCGCTAAAACAAATGAAGAACGGAAAAGCCCCATTAGGAGACCGCATCACCGCTGAAATGCTGAAAATGGGAGGGGCTACTCTGGAAAAGGCACTTTGCGTCTTGTTGAATAGATGCATCGGCGAGGAAAGAATCCCTCAATCCTGGCAAAATGCCGAGATTATCCTGATTTTTAAAAAAGGGGATAATACTAACATCGCTAACTATCGACCCATTAGTCGAACGAACAAACTAGATTTTTACCAACCGGTTGAACAAGCGGTATTTAGGAAAGGGTTCAGTACGATCGATCCTCTGCAAAGAATTCGGAGTTTGATAGAGAAATGCACAGAGTATAACATCCCTATAAACCTGGCATTCGTCGACTATGAAAAGGCTTTCGACTCTGTTGAAACTTCGGCGATCTTGAGAGCAATGACAACGCGAGAATAGATACGAGATACTCGAAACTTATAGAAAGTATATATAAAAATGCTACAATCCAAGCTGTCATTGATGAAGACATGTCGACAGATAAAATCAAACTGGTAAAAGGAGTACGTCAAGGAGGTACTATACCACCAAAGCTTTAGTTTAGCGATGGAAGACATTTTTAAAAATCTACTATGGCAGAATAAAGGTATAAATATAGATGGAGCCTACCTAAGTCACCTTCGCTTTCCGAATGATATCGTGGTTATTAGTAGTGACGCCAATGAGCTGAGATCTATGTTAGAAGAACTACAAGCAGCATCAAAGCAGATTGGACTTAAAATAAATTTGGGGAAGACAAAAATAATGACCAATGAGGATGTTAGAGTCAGCATAGAAGGGAAAGTTCTTGTATTGTCGACGAATATGTATATTTAGGCCATACCATCAGGCTGGGAAAACAAAATCAAGCAGCGGAAATATCTTCTTCTTCTTCTTCTTCTTCAGCCCGTTTGAATCCACTCCTGGCCCCTTCCATTTGTTTCCATGTCGATCTACACTGTGCTGCGAGAATCCAGTTCGTTTGCCTATCTCTTAAGCTAATTCCGAGCATTGCTCGTTCCATCGCACGTTGGCAGATCCGCAGTCGTTGTGCGCTTTTCTTAGTTTGGGTAACTGTCTCGAGTCCGTACAACATGACTGGTAGCACGCAAGCATTATACACCTTTCGTTTTAAGTTTATTGGCATTTTAGGTTCTTTGAGGATATGTGCGAGATTTCCGAAAGCCGCCCAAGCCAACCTGAATCTCCTCTTTATTTCGGCTGTCTGATTGTTCTTGCCTAGCATTATGTTGTGCCCAAGATATATATATTCTTCTACA
>JAEQML010082552.1:0-10773 GCA_016904865.1 Pissodes strobi | reverse complement strand
AATTTCAGATGCTAAAAGTAGTAATAAGTTCGACGAAGTAATTTGGCATAAGCTATGCTATATTAGTTATACAAATACAAGTAAAAGACATATTGAAGCGGCAACGCTGTAGTGTAGTGTGCATTCTGAAATTTGGTTGGTGAAAATAATTCAAATATAGAGCTGTTACGAATATAATTACAACAAAAGGTGATTGTGCCCATCCATAGGGTTGCGGTCCGGCCCTGGAAGTGTGGGGGAAGGCCGAATCGGTAAAATAAATGACAAAATCAACTTTGTAAATTTTCGATTAGCTGGCGTGTTAAATAGTAGAGGGCAAAACAAGGTCAAGCAACGGCTAGCACGTCTTGCGACGTTGCCAAAATGCCGAAAGAAAAGGATACTTGTAATGTTTGCAACAAAACCGTTCTAGAGGATCAAGAGGGACTGCTGTGCGAGAAATGTATGGTTTGGAAGCATCGAGTCTGTTTGTCCATGAATAACAAGACCTATGTTGCTATAGGCAAGTCTAAGCAGCCGTGGTGGTGCGATTCCTGTAAGGAAATCAACATAAAGAAACAAACAAAGAGCACTACACTAGAGGATATTATGGAGAAATTGGAAGGTATGGAGGAAAAATATGACATAATTATGGTCGAACTCAAGAAACAAATAAAAACTAATGAAAAACTGCAGGAGGAAATTGTAGAAATAAAGAAACAGCTGAACAAGAAGGAGCAGGTAGAGTTGAAAAATAACATGATAATCCAAGGAGTTCCAACTATTCAAAACGAAAATTTAAATCAAATTATAAGAAAGGTTGGCGCAGGACTGAAAGTTGAAACTAATGAAAATGATTTTACTTGTGTACGATTGGGGAAAGACAAGGAAAAGAGTGCCATTAAGGTTATGTTCAAAGACAACAATAAGAAAATGCAATTCATGAAGTCTACAGGTAGATTTGATCTAAATACTAAAGATCTGGGATTTAAACAGGACAAAAAAATATATCTAAATCATGATTTAACAAAAACCAATCTTGAATTGTATATGGCGGCAAAAGCCTACAAAAAAGACAACAACTTCAAGTTTTTATGGATAAGTGATGGCAGTGTTCTCTTGAGAAGGGATGAAACCAGTAAAGTAATACTAGTTGACAGTATTGATAAGCTGGTAAACTAGACAAGCCTCGAAGTTCAATTAGATTAGCTTACATAAATACGCAAAGTCTAAAAAATAAGATAGACGATGTACGTGGTTTTGTGATCAACAATGATTATGATATTCTCCTACTGGCGGAAACGCGGCTAAGAAAAAGTGAGACATTTTTATATAAATTAGATAATTATGATGCTGTCCACTCGTGCAGGGAGGGAAGAGGAGGTGGAGCATCTATTTATGTGAAAAGTGCTATACAGTTCTGTGAGCTTGAGAAAACAGAGGATAGTAATATAAACTGGGTGTGTGTAAGCATCGGCAAACAAAATCTGAATGTAAGTGTTGTATACAAACCGCCCAACCAAAATGATAATGAGTTTTTGGCATTCCTAGAAACGATTTTGTCAAAGTACCCAAAAAAGCACCTAATTGTTGGTGATTTCAATATAAATTTGTTAAAAAGCAATGATACAATTGTAAAAAGCTACAAAAATCTAATTAACCTAAACAACTACCAAATTTGTAATGAAATATCTGAAGATAAAGCCACAAGGGTAACAAAAGAAACTAAAACGGTTATAGATCATGTTCTTTCCGATAAATATTCTAAGCTTAATTGTAAAATTAAAATTGAAGACACTACTTTATCTGATCATAGATTATTATCTGTAACACTAGAGGATAAATTAAAAATCTACCAGCAAAAAACTCATCATGAAATTAAATACATTAATTATTTAAAATTTCGAAATGCGTTTGAAGTAGAGATAGGAAAAGTTGGGGCTCAATCATTTCAGAGTCTCGCTGATGTAATAAATAACTGTAAAAAGAGATCAGAGACAACAAAAGTAATAAAAATAAGGAAAAAAAATACCTGGATGAATCAGGAGATTCTGGAGATGATGAGTCTACGAGATATTATTTATAAAAAAAAATGTAATAAACCTAATGATATCCTGCTGGATGGACAGTTCAGGGTTCTTAAAAACCAAATTAACAATAAAATTAAAGCACTAAAAAATAAACACTTTCGTGATAAATGGGAGAGAGCTGGTAACAACTACAAAAAGCAATGGAAGTTTATTAATGGGTATTTCAAAGACGACGAAAAAAGCTCAAAAGTTAACAGTATAAAAATCGGTAACAGGGAAATCACAAACGAGAGGGACATAGTAAATTCTCTTAACTTGCACTTTGCCAAAGTGGGAGAAACCATAGTAAAAGACTTAGAAGAGGAAATAAGACTGAATAAAGATGTGCAGAATAATATAGTTGATTATTGTCAGAATAGTTTAAATTTAGAATTAACCACGGCCCAAGAAATAAAAGAAATCATATCGGAACTAAAAAGAAACTCGGCACCAGGCCATGATAATATAAGCACTAATGATATCATAACACTTTCCGATAGTATTGTAGGAATTCTTTGTACACTGATAAACAACATTGTTACTACAGGGATTTTTCCACAGGAATTAAAAATAAACAAAATAACACCAATATTCAAATCAGGCAAAAAAGATAATTTAAATAATTACAGGCCAATTTCTGTTATAAGTGTCTTCTGAAAGATCATAGAAAAGACCCTGAAACGAAGAATCCTGACGCACGTACATAACAATAACTTATTAGATGATTTCCAATATGGCTTCTTAAAAAATAGTAGTACTTCAAGCGCAACATTAGACTTTGTAAATTTTGTATCAAAAGCACTTGATGGAGGAGAGATTGTGGTGGCTGTATTTGTGGACCTTAAGAAGGAATTTGATGTGGTTGATTTTGATTCGCTTCTGGGGAAGCTTGATAATATGGGAATACGGGGGAAAATTTTAGAGGTCATAAAAACATATCTAACAGATAGAAAACAGTACACTAAGATAGAGCAGATTTCTAGTACATTGCTCACAAACACATATGGAGTACCACAGGGTTCTGTCCTTGGTCCTCTTTTATATTCACTGTACGTCCTGAATCTGCGGTGTGCCAATTTAAAGGCCCATTATTTTACATTTGCTGACGACACAGTATTGGTGTATTCAGGCATTAACGAGCAAATCTTAAATGAAGAAGTAAATATTGATCTCGAAAAATATAATCAGTGGCTATATTTTAATAAACTAAAAATAAATATTGATAAAACAAAGTTCTTGCTTTTTAAACAAAAACACAAAATTGTAAACAATGTCACAATAGAAATCAATGATCTTATTTTGGAAAGGGTCACAAGTGTTAAGTACTTGGGCTTAATAGTGGATGATAGGCTAAATTGGAAGGAACATCTCACTAAGATAACCGAAAAGATTCTCTCTATGATTCCTTACATATTTAAAATTAGAAATTATATTACAGACAAAACTAAGAAACTCGTGTATAATGCCTTCTTCTTGTCTCATCTCCGGTACCTTATAACAGTGTGGGGTGTGTGTGGGAGGGGAGCGTTTGAATCCATGCAAACTGTACAAAACACAAAATATTAAAAATCCTATTCAACATAGATAGACTCACTCGTACAGAGACGTTATACAGTAGGTTGCAGACTGCTAAATTAACTAACATTTTAGAGTTTGAGCAGATCAAATTAATGTATAAAATAATGAATGGACAACAAAAGACAAATTCTCAATACTCACTAACTAATGAAGTACATAATTATCCAACTAGGACACAAAGCAACATCTATCACATATATAACAGAAGATGCGTGGGTGCAAACAATCCTTTTTTCCGGCTGTCGGAAGCATTTAATCATTTACCAGTGGAAATTAAACAGAGTCTGAGTTACAAAACATTTATATCAAAACTAAAAAGACATTGTAATATTATTGTATAAGTAGGCTAATTTAAATCTGTGATCTGTATTGTGATGTTCTGGGATAGGGATAGTATTAAGCTCTATATTATGTACATAAAACTATATACTCGAGGCCAGTGTTAAATGCACTGATTAGAGTACATTTTGTTATTACTTATGTAATTAATTTATTTTAACGTAATATATTAAACTTTTCAAAAAAAAAAATATTTCCAGCTTCTCTGCCTCAGTGTAACCCATCATTCATAGGAAATCAACTGACATTATTATCCGCTTGTCAGAAAGACAATAATAGCTATGACGATTAATTAAAATTAACAGGGTACTAAATTGTCAGTTATTTAAAAAAGTAGATATATAAAATTCAATATAATTCCATAACGGCTGAAAATAATGCCATCAACCCTTATATATTTGAAATCAGAAAAGAATTCTGTATCAAACAGTGAAAAGAAAAACCAGGTATTCCATTAAAAAAATCATAATTAATAAAAAATATATGACTTCTGATGCTCGATGGTTTTTCTGATTTCATTTTATGATGGTTCAGGAAAAATACTAAAAGTTCGCTAATTTAAACTTCTTTCTAAAACCAATATTAACCGAGATATCCATTGGTCAAAATATAGCGAATCACACTGTACAGTGAACTATAGATATATCAAGGTATTTATTCGTTTAGGATGCCGTTGCAAATAGTTTGGAGTTGCTAAATTTGGTTGTACTATCATTCATAAAATGCATTTATGATTAAGATTTTAGTGTCGCGCAAATAAGACATATTGGCTTGCTGATAAACTACGGAGTGTTCTTAATAAATTATATGTCACCGAGCAGTAGTATAAGATCGCGGATAATTTGTTATTATTGGTAACGTCAACGTTATTATGAAAAGCGAGATTAGATTAAAACGTTTTGAACTAAAAATAATTTTAAAATACTGAGCAAATATTTGGATTTTTACTAAATTTTAAACTGTAAGTAATAACAGTAAAAAGTGTTGCGAAATTTTCGGCCATTTTCCAAAAATTCCTAGTGCCCATCTAGTTTAACGACCTTACATTTGTATTTGGGAAGTCTTTCTGAAAACCCAATATTAGCACATACTTTCTACTTGTTAAGTATGGATTAGCATAAGTACTGCAAACTGGAACATATTGTTGTTGTCGTCTTATTAAATTCTTGTAAAACTTGATGGATTATCGAGCCGCAAATAAAAACCTCTCGGTTGAGATAGCCAGCTAAAGCGTTCTTTAGTTGTCTGATATCATAATTTGTGTAATTAATTGACTAATTAATTAAATATTCATATCGAAAAATGCAATTCGCCTATATGGATAACATGTTTTCTATTAAATAAATTAACATACTGTTTAAATAACCTAGAAGTCCAGCAAAAATATCTAAAATACATTTATCAAATTAGAGATAAAAATTGCATTGAAAATATTTGCACGGGAATTTCTATGTTGGAGAAAAAGTCCGCCTCGCATAATCATTATGAATGATTTATAGCACGCAAAGGGTGCTTCGACATACTCTGATATCCACCCAGAGCAGCATTCATTCTAATAACAGAAAATAAGTGCAAAGACAAACATTGTAATTTCTGATGTGAAATGTAAAAAAATAAAAATCAGGTAGAGTGAAGAAAAAATATACAATTGCTTTTTTTACAACCTGTACAACACCCTCGCATATTTTAAAAAAACCTTTTCTGCTGATTTAAAAAATATATAATATGCTAAGATTTCTTTGGGCATTTCCGACTTTTTGTTTTTTCTTTGGTTGTGGATCATGGGTTGTGATGAAGAACAAATGCTAAAGATTATGGAAATAATGTTAACTTTTTCAGACCTGAGTTAATTTCATCTTTCTTAGGAAATGAATGTAAAAAACACATTTTAAAAATTTTTAAGAACAACGACTTACCTTCAGTACTGAAGATATGATGAAATAATTTTTTACAATCAGTAGATAAACATATTGCTATTGTTTTTATGGTAAAATTTTAAACAGTTTCTTCCTTTAACTAAACAAAAGTCTATGGAATATTCAATGCAATAAATATTGGTTTGCCCCTACATTCCGGATTCTTACATCTGATTGCTTTTTATTATTGCCCAGCTCTAGCATATAGTCAACAAGATCCAATTAGATTTCGTGCATTGGTCTCAATTTCTCACTGTCGGTAATATAGAGCAATCAAATCATATCTAATATATTTTGAAACTAATATCCATCTTGAACTTTTTTGGAAATAAGTGGATCACTTAATAACTAATAAATCAGGAGTGCCTATCAGTAATTATTAATTTAGATGTTTAGGATCAATTAACAATTCATTTAAGTAATTAGTACATTATATAAATAAATGCTTCTTCAGCCGATACAATATTGCTAAACACTATGAATTTATAAGAATAATTTGCACGTTTTCAACTATTTAATTTCGTATATTATAAAATTGTAATATTAATATTTATTCCCAACTATAACATGTTCTTCCTTCCATAGGAAAAACGTTATGTTATTTAAAAAAACTTACCATCGCTACTATTTTCATAGTAACTACTGTGATCTGAACTACTGTAACCATCGGATACAGAGTGGCGATCTTTGCGATAACTATTCTTCCATCTTTCGGCCCATTTCATGGTTCCCTCTTTAGTTATGGGTTGCTCAAGTGCATCATCGAATGCATCTTCATCGTCACTATCGGTATTACTAAAAAAGTAATTACTGAATTTTATCTGTCAATGCTTTGAAAAATTATTTTAGGTATATATAGCGTGTGTTTCACGTTAAGTATGTATGTAACATTTTAAGAAAAAATAAAATAAAACTAGATTTCCATTTAAAAAATTATAATAAACTTCTATCAATTATCTTGGGGTATGGAACTTTCGACAAATGCACTAAAGCAGAGTTTTTACACAATGCCGAAACAGAATTCTTGCACTCGACCCGCGTTTCACTAACCATGTTAGCTTCATTAGGAGATATTTAAAACTAAACTTAAAATCTACCTTACTCTATTTTATACTAACCCTTTGCTTAATCAAGCGGAACCAAAAATAACCTATTCTGGAATTCTACTAGTCACGCTCGATCTACGAATACAATGGACTGTACGAAATAGGTAATATATCTCTATTTAAACTATTCTTACATTTAACAATTTTCGTACTTTAGTATGCGTCTAATAATCTCCTATCAGATATATTACAAATAATTTTAAATATTTGATTCTTATTCTATGATTATATACAGCATGCTCGGCAACACTTGGCTCTTCTGTTCTATCATACTTTAAATGAACTATGTGTTCTTTAAATCTCGTTTGTATAGATCTTCTAGTTTGCCCAACATATTTTTGGTTAAAATCCATACATCCAATCAGTCGTATGAATAAAGTGTAGCAAATGCTTTTACTCTACCTCCGTCTCTTTTTGCTGCATTAAAGCTGAATATGTTTATCTCAAAAAACTTAAGCAAAAGCATTTGCTTCTGTTTTATTCATATGAGCCAATTTCATGAATTCCACTTTTCTCCAATATGTCAATTTTGTCCTTTGGACCACCCAATGATTTCTTAATGTTAAACTGAGTTTGGTATACTAATTTTAAACCTACTTCCATAAAAACTTTTTGGAGTGGTCTAGTATACTGAGGATTATATGGTATCGAGACATATTTTGTATTTTCATCCTGATTAACCAGAGAAGTGGAATCACAAATGGTCTTTCTAAATATATACCTACGTTTTTCAGATGATATGGGCGTTATTAATATGACTATGTATTCTTAATTTTTTTTATTGAAGTGAAACTTCTTTAGAAAGGGTAGTAAGTCAGAAAAAATGAAAATATCAAATGAAATGGAAACCAAAGTGAGCTAGAGGGCTGAAATTTTCAGGACATGTAGCCGGGGTAAAATGAGGATGCTGGACGAAAACTGGACCCCGTACCCCCTCATTCGGCCCGGAGAGGGGGGAGAAGACAAAACTAAAATAATTAATTTCGGGAGAACGGGAAGAGGGGCTCTAATTTAAGGGGGGATTTTGGAAAAAAAACGCTATTTTGCCGATATCTCTGCAACGGAGTCTCGGATCGAAAACCTGACATGTTATGATCCTGATTTACGGGGTCATCAATGGGGGGGGGGAGAGGGGGGAGGGGAGATAATTATACCCCCCAGCTTCTCGGACCCAAAAATATTTGAAAAAAATGGGAAAAAATAAAAAAAAAAAACGAAAAAAATTGACCGAAAAGTTAATAAAAGTATTATAAAATAACCCAAAAATATTTGAAAAAATGGAAAAAATAAAAAAAATTGTTCGAAAAGTTAATAAAACTATTATAAAACGAAATAATAAAAAGAAAAATTTAGAGAAACGCGGTTTTCGGCGAAAAATGGCGATGGAGTTCAGCTACGAGGTCGGGGGAAAAAATGCTTTATGAAAAAATAAGTTGAAAGAAAGCAAAAAGAAAATAAAAAAAAGTGCCGAAACTGGGGGGCAAAAGTTGAGGAAAAAAGCTTAAAAAATAAAAACTCAATTCCTATTATAACATCTCTTTGAGTTGTGTGCTTATAAAGCTGAGGCACATAATTTTTTTTTTTTACTCTTTCTTTTGGTTATTATTTATTTTGCTTTGGCGTAATTTTTAATAATTTAGATTAATTAAATTTAATTAAGGTTCGTATTTAAAAAAAGTCAATGACCCCTTCAAGATGAAACGTCGGATTCCATACCCCTCATCAACTTTTTTTTAAATACGAACTTTAATGAAAATTAATTAACTTCAACTATTTAAAATTACGCCAAAGAAAAATAAACAATTAAAAAAAGAAGAAAAAAATATAAATAAAAATACTGTTATATTAATAACGACAATATCATCTAAAAAACGATGAAAAAAAATTAAGTGCGTATTTAAAAAAAGAAACGAAGATAAAAACAGTATCGCGATTATATGTGTTACAGATCGATGGTGGTCATGAATTCAACAACAAATTTCGCCATTTTATATCCGCCATTTTGATTTCTGATAAGAAAAAAAAATAAATTGTATTGTCACGGGAGCCAAACATACATGCCAAATCTGAAATAAATCGGACATCTAGAAGTGGTTCTAATTCAGCTTGCAAGATTTCATTACAGACAGACAGAGCCACAGGTCTGAAAATCTGCCATTTTGTGTGTTCAAAATCTGATAAAAAAATTCATATTCCTTGTCTCCAAAAACCCACCTATACCAATTTTAAACGAAATCGGACTTACTTTAAGTTGTGCCCCCACCACTAGCCTTAAAGGGAAGGGGGTAGGAGTGTAAGCAACACCATAGTTTTGTATTTTCATTGGAACTGCAAACGCGTACCAAATTTGAAGCCAATGGGATATGTAGAAGTCAGCTAAAATTGACTTGCAAGGTTTAACCCTAAATCGGCCATTTTGAATCCGTCACTTTGAGTTTTCAAAATCTGATAAAAAATTCATATTCCTTGTCCCCAAAAACACCCATATACCAATTTTAAACGAAATCGGACATACTTTAAGTTGTGCCCCCGCCACTAGCCTTGAAGGGGGAGGAGTGTAAGCAACACACCATAGTTTCGTATTTTCATTGGAACTGCATACGCGTACAAAATTTGAAGCCAATGGGATATGTCGAATTAAGTCAGCTAAAATTGTCTTGCAAGATTTAACCCCAAATCGGCTATTTCGAATCCGCCATTTTGAATTTTCAAAATCTGATAAAAAATTCATATTCCTTGTCCCCAAAAACTCCCATATACCAATTTTAAATGAAATCGGACAAGTTGTGCCCCCACCACTAGCCTTGCAGGGGGGAGGTGGAGTGTAAGCAGCACCATAGTTTTGTAGTTTCAGTTGAACTACAAACGCGTACCAAATTTGAAGCCAATGGGATATGTAGAAGTTAGGTAAAATTGACTTACCAGATTTAACCCGAAACTTTATAAAAAATTGATATTCCTTGTCCCCAAAAACAACCATATACCAATCTTAAATGAAATCGGACATATTTAAAGTAGTGTCCCCCTCTCCTACCCTTGAAGTCAATCGGACATTTAGTCATTTAGAAGTACTTCCAATTCAGCTTGCAAGATTTGATTACAGACAGACATACAGACAGACCCACAGGCAAAAGTAAATAAAATTTTGTAAAATACCGTACTTTTTTTATATATTGTATATAATTCTATATAAAATGTTACCTGTAATTATTTTTTGAATAAAACCTATATTTTTGTCTTGGTAAACTACTTTAAATAATTTTCAATATAACAATTTCTATTAATTTTATTGTACATATAAAAAATACCACCCGCTTAAGAAATTATGCATTTATTTAACTGCCTGCAGAAACGAGGCTAAGTGTCAAGTAATACGTTGTTAACTCGGCAACGCTGTTATCCATAAGCGCCACACTAACTTTTGAGCGTAAACTGATCTATAGGAGCTGTATACATTCATATGCTGTTCCATCAACCGGGTTACCAACTAAAAAAGGTAACTTTTAATCAGATTTTGTGCATTTGCAAAATAATGTAAGATGGGTGCAGATATAGGTTTATCTAAAAGTCTACTACTTTAAATTTTGTGCTAATTAGTTATTGTGGTAAAATTAACGAAATATAGAAATTGCTAATATGTAGATAATTAGTTTTGCAAAACTTTTTCCAAAATAATTTGTAAATTTTTGAAAAGCTATGATGTCGTTCATCTCGAAAATAAATTAAAATTAAGAATTTTGCACGGGGTATTAAATTTCATTCTTGAAGTAAAAAATAATTTATTTT
>JAEQML010082551.1:0-10773 GCA_016904865.1 Pissodes strobi | reverse complement strand
CATGGTCATGCCATGACATATTGCTGTTGACCGAGACACCCAGCAGCTCGATTGACGAGGATGAAGGCATGGTCGATCCTGCCATAGTGATGTCAGGGCCCGCTGTATTGGCCCTCTTAGTAAACGTTGCTGCTTGCGTCTTTGCTGCATTGAACTGGACCAAATTTTGATCGCCCCAAGTTTGAACTTTCTCCAGGTCTTGATTAATTGCTGTAATCTGCTCGTCTCTGCGGTAATGAGTCTCAGTCGCGGGTAATGGTTTTTCTGATTTAAAGTGGGAGACAAGGGTACTGTCATCGGCAAAACTGTAAACAGGATTATTCGTTTCGATCAGCAGGTCATTAATATAGATGAGGAACAGAGTTGGTGAAAGTATTGCGCCCTGGGGCACGCCCGCGCTGATGGTGAATGTGTCCGAGATGTGTCCATCGGCTGCAACGTGTAGGGATCGGTTCTTAAGGAAACTGGCCAGCCAGCTGCAGAGAGAGGCGGGCAGTCCCAAGGACGGCAGTTTGTTGAGCAGTCCGTCATGCCAAACTCTGTCGAATGCCTTTGAAATATCCAACGCAATCGCTCGAGACTCTGTAGTTTTCAGTTGCCCCCATATATGAGTGACATAGGCCAATATATCTCCTGTCGACCTCTCTTTGCGAAAGCCGTATTGATTATCGCTGATTATTCTGTTGCTCTCGAGGTACTTGAGTAGTTGCTGGTTGACTACACGTTCCATGACTTTGGAGATTATTGGAAGCAAGGCAATTGGGCGATAGTTTGAGGGCGTGGTTTTCTTGCCTTTTTTTTGGAAGAGGTTGCACTCGAGCGACTTTCCAAGAGGATGGGTAAATCCCTTTTCTGTAAGAAAGATAAAAAAAAGCCTGGAAAAAACGGGTGTTAGTTCGTTGGCGCATACAAACTAACAATAAAATTAATCATTAATCAAGAAAGAAAAATGCAATAAATGAATAAAAAAAAGACAAGTCAAAATCCTTAGATAACAGAGTGATGAAAAATGTCACAGACTGAGCCAATTAAATCATAAAAAAAATGTTAATTGAATAATGGGCTAAATATATATTTTTTATTAAACATGAATGATATTTAAAATAGGTCAGTTCCGGGAATGGTATGTACGAAAATTTCTCACTAACCCAGTGGCGTAGCTACCGGGTGGGCCAGGGGGGGCAAGGCCCCACGGCGCCAAGAGAAATTAGGCGCCGCTCCGAATTTATAAATATGCTAATGCTAACAATTCTCATGAGCTTAACTGAGTTTTTAAATTAATTAAATGATAATACAATCAAAGATCAAAGACCAAAATATGTATCAAAATTTTTACCTAACCAATACATTTTGTGTCAGGTATTTATTATTTATTCTATGTGGAATAAAAAGATATATCCCGGCGGCATATTTACACATCCTCACATACAATGGCACCAGGGTGCTGAAATCGGTTAGATTTTGTAAGCGTTTGTAGCGTTACAAAAGCTCACTGATTTGGGCACCTGGCACACGCTGGTATATATTTCACTTTTCGCATGGCCCACCGCTCGCTTCGCTCGCTACGGGGGATCCAGAAAAGGAAACTAACCAGGTGCTAACCCATACTAACCCAAGACATACCAAAAATCAAGAAAAAACTGTTTAGAAACCTAACCTAAAAAATAAAAAAAAGTAACGGGGTTTGAACCCGGGCCGCCGATAGCCAAAGTTCACTGATTTGGACACCTGGAATACGCTGTTATATAATATTTCACTTTTCGCATGGCCCTCCGCTCGCTTCGCTTGCTACGAGGGCTCAAGAAAAGGGAACTAACCAGGTGCTAACCCAAGACAAAATCAAGAAAAAAAAAACTGTTTAGAAACTTAACCTAAAAAAAATAAAAAAAAGCAACGGAGTTTGAACCCAGGCCGCCGAATTGAGATCTAACCATCTAGACCTCTCGACCACGAGGCTCTTGCCGCAAATTGATTGCATCGCGAAGACATGGCGCGATTAGGTGCCCAAATCAGTGAGCTTTTGTAGCGCTACAGACGCTTACAAAACTTAACCGTATATTAGGATGTGTAAATATGCATCCCGGCGCGGCGGCATTTGGTACATGCAAATTTGTAAAAACGCTGCGTAAGGCGGCATGCGACTTCAAAGACAAAAATTCGGTCGTTAAAAGTATGTTTTTTTTGAATTTCGTGTTTAGGAGGTACCATTAGCCAGACAAGTCTAAATAGCCTAGCAATACTAAGCATAGAAAATGAATTTGTCCAAAAATTAATTCTGATCAAATAACCGATCAATTTACGTCGATTTAAAATCGAAGAAAGAATTCAATGTTTAATTAATTAATTAAGGTTACAGATGTTTAGTGTAGGTTTATATTTAAATATGTATGTACCTGTTGATTGGTTGCACTATGTGCGCATATCAGAAGTGAAACTTCTTAAACTTAAACGTCCTAGCCTGGAATTTGGTTAAAAAGTAGTTTTTTTTAACATATCACTCAATCATCAGGGTCCTCTCCTCTGATAGTACCAGGTTCAGTAGGTTTCGGTTGGTTGTCAAGAATTAACAAAAATGGAAGGCCTAAATGAAAAAAAAAACTATTCTCCATAAAAGTTTCGCTTATGTCTTGGCAAGGTAATAGAGCAAACCTCATATTTTTATCTTGTAAACTAACAAAGATATCACAATAATTATACGCCCTAGCCTTATACATATATCTTAACAGAATTGGTTAAAAAGTTGTTTTTTTTTAATATATCACTCAATTAACAAAAAGGGTAGGCCTAAATGAAAAAAAACTATTCTTCATAAAAGTTTCGCTTATGTCTTGACAAGATAATAGTGCAAACCCCATATGTGTATGATGTAAACTAACACAGATATCACAATAATTAAACGCCCTAGCCTTATACATATCTTAATGGAATTGGTTGAAAAGTTGTTTTTTTAAATATATCACTCAATTAACAAAAAGGGAAGGCCTACATGAAAAAAAGCTATTCTTCATAAAAGTTTCGCTTATGTCTTGACAAGGTAATAGAGCAAATCCCGTATTTTTTATCTTGTAAACCCGCCGTGTGTCGGGATCGCGACCTTCAAATTTTACTCCCGGCGCGCGTTAAGAAGTATCACTTCAAAAATATACGTTTAATATTATGATCCATTATTTTTGGATTAATTTGCGTATATACACAAAATATAGGTTTTTTAGGCGCCAGCGGATAGGCTTGCCTCCCGGCGCCCACATTTCTAGCTACGCCAGTGTCACTAACAATGATGAATCAGCCAGATATTCATAGGGGTCACGGGGGGTGTAGCTTTACAAATATATCTGACAGATCTTTTTTGTATTATGAATAGTGAACTAAATCCATAATTCAAGTACCCCAAAAGCACAATTCGTAGCATAAGCACCGAACATTAAGAGATTAAAAGATCTATTCTCAGTCGGCACTGTTGATGTAGCGCTTACAAAGGCCAGACTTCCACGAAAGAGGGTGAAATGTGTGACGAGGCCTGAGCGCTTAACCAGCATTTTTGGGGGCGGGGCTTAGAGTGAACCTTCTAGTCTAGTGTTAATGTTCGTGTTAAATTGAAGGCTTTGTATTTCGTGCAAAATCTTTTAATTAGTAATAATACAATGCACACCGCTTTCGGCCTTAGGCCACATCAGTGCTTCTTTGTCAGGAAACAGCATAGTCGAGTCAAACAAACAAACTCTTGGACACCACATAGGTTAAACATTGAAATAAAAATCAAATTAAAATTACATCACAAATCCCATAGAAAGAGGGGGCTGTTATAACCCATTATTTAAATTTTTAAGGAGTCTGAGCGGCTACAGCTTTAGCGATTTGACCCTTTGTGGGTTACAGATTTTTTTGTTGAAACAAACAAACTTTTTCCGCATTTAATTGGAAACTATAGACATTGACCTCCGAGAGATAAAAGAGATCTATCTCTAGCTCAAATTTTTAACGGGTGCAGAGAAGATAGTGAAAGACGAAGTGTACCTGAAAGAGAGAGAACAAAAATTGGCTTTTTTGGAAACACATAAGTAAGATTAAAAGATTCTATCGTTTACTGAACCTCACTTCCCTTTCGCAAATTGAAATTAGCTAGTTAGTTGTCTCTACTGGTTTGAATAACATGAATCCTCATGTTAGTCAAATAATAATAGAATGTTTTTTTCCACTCCAAGAAAACAAACGCATGTCACCGATTTTCTGAGAAAAATTGCCTTTCTGTGATATAAGCTGATTGGAATAATCTAGGATTTTCTCACTGAGTGAAGATGTTGACTTCACAAACAGGACGCATTTTTTAATGCCACCCACGTAAAGGCTCTACATAAAAAAAAAAGTAAAAGTGAGGAATACAATTATTTTAGGCCTGTCTCAGTGCTTTCAATTGTAAATAAAGTATTTGAAAAAATCTGAAAAAATCTTTGAAAAAATCTTGCATAATATACTTATACCATGTGTGGAATTAACTTATTGCCTGACCAGCAGAATGGATTTAAACAATCTACTCTTCGAGCAGTTTACCGAACCCTTTCGAAGGTGTTGACTTCTTTAAATAATGATAACGTAACTTAGGCCATGTTAATTGAGTTATCAAATGCCTTTGACTCAGTGAATCATGGGATTATTTGTGAAAAGTTGGAAAGGTATGGAGTAAGGGGTGGTACTCTAAAGCATATAGGATTAGCAAATAAAAAACAATCGTAAATCTTAAGTTTGCTAAAATGTAATTTTTGTTGTAGATATGAATAGGTATTTATGTCTTTCAGGTATTGAGTTATATTTTAGCCTGGTCGCGTTCATGGCTTCTTACACACTCATCAAAAAGATTCTCATTCTCAGTCACATACCATACAGCCTCTAGTATGCATTTATACTAACAACAGTTTTTTAAATTGAAATATATGTATTTTTTACAACTTTTAATTTGTTTCACTTTGTAACAAGCGAATTTTGTAAAGGCGAGACGCGACGTTCAAATAGGCGAGGACGTGACAACCTCGGCGAATAAGGCAGGGTCTACCTATGCCTTACTGACGAGTCCTACCTATTGGACCCGGGACGAAACGCAAAAATGGCGCAGCAGTAGGGTCGAATCATGGCGTTATGTAATTATGATGACTATACTGGCGATATTTTAAGGTGTAAGGCGGAAATATTAGTGGCTGTCATATATTTAATACTACTATATCGTGAGTCGAGCCAAAATTTGTCCGAAATCAAAACGAGTGTACTTTCAGAGTTGAGCGCAAGTCAATTATTTCAACCAATAAGCGGTGCCCCTTCGATTATCGATCGCCTCCACGTGTGCGTGGTCGTATAGAGCGCCGAATTGTCAGCTCGTTTGCCGTTTTGTTGTTTGTTGCCGTTTACCATATATTTAATAAATATATGCCATTTACAGTAATAAAGTCATTGTGAGTCGTCCATTTTGGTGTTTACTGTTTGCTTTGTACTTTACTCAAATCGCTATACTTACTTTGTTTATTATTATTTTAAACTTGGACAATTTGTCGGTGTGAACTTGTAGTGAAGATGCCAATCATAGAATACAATTATGTAAATTAATTATGGGTTTGTACATAAATGTGAGATTTTTCCATGAAGCCAAACAAATGTCGTCTAAAGAAGAATACCTATATAAGACAAAAATACACTATTTTATTTAAGGGGCAATAAAACTAGAAGTGTCATAATATCATGTTTTATTTACCTCTTAACCCGAAAATATATAAATGAATATCTGCAGTTACATCCTGTTTGAAAACTAAGGTTAATATTGTTTTGTAATCATATGTTGATTTTCAATTATTTCTATCCACCACAAACATCTATTCATTTTTGGAATATCATTAAAGTTATACGACAAATAAATTTCCTAAATTATATTGTTAACATAAATACTAATTTATGATGAGGGCGTTTCACACTGACTTGGATTTCAAAACGTACATACCATATTTATGATGTTATTGATTTTAATATGTGAAATATACTATTTGCCTCGCTAGCTCATGCGCAAATTAACCAAAGTACACATCAAGCAAATGCAACAAGTACATCCCCGGCGAACTGCAGTTCCATAGTAAACAAGCTTGACACACGATATAGGAGTATTAAATATATGGTGGCTGTAATAATATTGGCAAAATAAAACGTGTTACTAAAAATTAGGCGTTTACAGATCAGAAGTCGGGATAACCTACGTATTGTGTTATTTGTTGTGGAGAACGGTGAAATACGCGATTTCGGCGAGTCAAATCGCATTGGCGTTTTTTTCTTTTCTTTGTGAGTGGCGATATCACAAAAACTCTTATCAATTGGCGGGCGTTTGTTGCTATCCTTGACAGTGAATTGACATTTGGCGATTTTTCAGATATTCACGATATTAATAAACAAGTGTGTGCTAATTAATTAGTGATTATTGTAGTAATTGCCTACGGAGGAAGGCAGAAGTGACGAGTTAGATTTCGATTACGAGCTTTAATTGAGCGACAGTGACCACGGCGAAGGCGAATCGTCGATAGAAGGCGAAACAGTCTCCATGATACATAGGCTGTTGAAAGGCGGTTTGGCAACTAGTATCCAGCCGATTGTGGTGGCCGAAATGGCAAAGGCGACGAAACAAAAGGCGGCCGTTGGTACTGACGATACCAAGGGCATCAGAAAAGGCGAAAAATCAGGTGAGAGCTTTCCTCAGGCGGTAGTAGAGCATGCTTGTAGCCATAGGGCGGACTCCGCTTGCAGTTCGGGCTATATGGGGTCAAGGGCAGGCGGCGACATTATTGACCCTTTCGATCCTGATAGCCAGGTCTGTACGTAGTCAGGTGGTTGAGCAAAATGATCAGTTGGGCGATATTCATGAATGGTCGAACTATGAGAGAGCGTATTTTATGCAGGCGAAATTGCAAGGCACAGCAAGGGGCTGGTTTAATCGGCTCGATGAATATGACCTCTCATGGGAAGACTGGAAGGCGGCTCATAGGAAGGCGTTTCCTAGAGTGCATGACTTTGCTCAGCTGCTCAAGGAAATGATGGCGAGGGTTAAATTGGACGGCGAAACCATGACCCATTATTATCATGATAAAATGGCGTTGATCAAAAGGTGTGAGCTTTCAGGCATAAAGGCGCTTTCGTGTCTGATTGACAGTCTACCTCTCGATCTACAGGCGAATGCGAGGACATTTGGTTGCTCTTCCCCTGGCGACTTGTATACTGGCTTTCTTTCCTCTTTTGACAGATATCGGCGTCCATCAACCCATATTGTGGAATTGAAGGGGCGAGGAAGTCCAGGATCATACGCAGGCGAAGGCGACGAAGACTTTGCTGTCTTCTGAGGCGATTCTCAAATTGAGAGAGGCGTTTGGCGAATTTTGGGTACCCCCAGGCGTATTATTTCCAACCACTGGCGCGGGCTGGCGTTTACTGGCTGGGCGTTTGCTGACTTTTTGGCGAGGCGAGGTGCAAGGGTGAATGGTTAGGTTGAAAGGCAGAACCGCACTTTGTTGAATGCAATAGAGGCGAGTGCAACATCCGAGGTTCATTGGGATGAGGGGCTGCTTGACATTGTGTGGGTCCTTAATCATACCACAAATCAAAGCAGTGATTTCTCCCCGGCCCAACTAATGTTTGCGCATGGTGATGGCGTGCATGCGAGTCTGACTGGTGAGGTTCAAAAGGCGAGTGAGAACCTGATCAAGGCGTAAAATAAAGGTGGTATTCGATAAAAGGCGTAAGGTTGCAACCGCAGGCGAAACCCTTAGGCTAGGCGATTTGGTATTATGGCCAATGAACAGATCGATAAGATCTGATTGATTTACTGGCGAGTTAAATTAATGAGGGCATTATTGTTGCAGGATGGCCGAATATAACAAGCGAATTCTGTAAAGGCGAGACGCGACGTTCAAATAGGCGAGGACGTGACAACCCCAGCGTATAAGGCAGGGTCTACCTATGCCTTACTGACGAGTCTAATAGGTAGACCCGGGACGAAACGCAAAAATGGCGCAGCAGTAGGGTCGAATCATGGCGTTATGTAATTATGATGACTATACTGGCGAAGTTTTAAGGTCTAAGGCCGAAATATTAGTGGCTGTAATAATATTGGCGAAATAAAACGTGTTACTAAAAATTAGGCGTTTCCAATTTTATACAATGTATTTAAGACATCTCTTTACAAAATCAAAATCCTACCAACATCACAAGTATTCCCCCAGATAGAAGATCTTTACCTCAAACTTTTAACGGGTGCAGAGAAGATAGTGTAAAACGGAATCATTGAAATGCGTTAATTTTAATTGTTTAAACTAGTGTAGAATTGAAATTAGAAAATCGACAACAAAATTGGCTCTTCTGGAAACATATAACAAGTAAGTTTAAAAGATCCTGTCTTTGATTGAACCTCTCTTTCTTTACGCAAATTAGCTATCTATTTATCTGTATTAGTTTGAATAACATGAGGATCTATCAAGAATAATAATAGTATATTTATGCTTTCTCACTCCAGGAAAATAACCGAATGTCGTCGATTTTCTGGGAAAAATTGCCTTTCTGTGATACAAGCTGATTGGAGTAATTTAGGTTTTTCTTCTCACTGAGGGAAGATGCTGACTTCAAAAACAGTGTGATGAATCGGATTTAATAACAGATTCTAGTCAATTTGTTTCAACAAATTATTTCATAATTTTTATAAATCGATTCAAAAAATAAATGAAGTTTCGAACTAGAACGCCAATAGATAACATTAAAAACAAAATTTAAATTGAAATTCAAGTTTCAAGAAATAATGCTCGAACCTGAGGGCAATTGAGGAAAAATGTACAACAATAGCACCTATCAAATGCCTTATTAAAATAAAACAACTATTGAAATATATTCCAATTAAATCGCATTGTGTTTAACTTCACCAGAACCGAAATAAGACTCGAAATGTAGCCGACGCCAAATTAGATGAACTAACGACAAGGAATATCACTCACTATCACGCTTCACAAACAAATCCCCCCAGCACTTTGCTCTAAAAAGAAAACCTTGGCCAGGGGCTTAAGAATGAGAATATTTAGAGAGCAAAGACCTGTGATCGGAATGCAAAAATCATTTTAACTGGAATAACCAATTTTAATTATCCTAATTTGGAACACCCGGTGGTACTAAAACCGAGGTTGGTATTTAACATGTTAAAACGCTAATTGCCACATTAAAATTTTCGGCGACTTAGGAATTGTAAGTGTTCTTAGTAAAAACACATTTTAATAGCTGGGCAGGTGCTGAATCTAGATTTTCGAAGAGAAAAACAAGCCTTGAAAGGTTGTATAAAAAGCTAAAAAGTTTTGGAAAAGAGGCTGTCAGAAAATATTCTTCACGCGCGATAGCACGTTACTATGCCCAAGAGGGGCCTCGAATAATTTGAAAAATAGTCTCCACGCTCGGTAAATCGTTACTCTGCCCAAAAACATATGGGACCTTTATCTATCACAAATGTTACACCGTCCAAATAGTTAAACAGTATTGACCAACTCGCGAAAAGTGTTTCTGGGTACCAGAGGCCCGTGGAAAGAGAATAAGTAGTTAAGAAAAGTCATTTCGTCGGAAAAGTCCTACATAAAGCTGGTCGAAATTCGTCACGAGAAGGTGTACTAAAATTTATTAGGGCTTGGATTGCAGGTTGCGGATTAGCATTAAGACCTAGAGCGTAAGTTTAGCTGTAATTCATAATGATTAGGGAACCTGTTTCTTATTATGTCATATTTTATTTGTCTGGTGAAATTTAAAAAAAGTAAGAAATTACCTGAACATATTTGTTAGCCTACTGATTTAATATAAAAATGCTTCTTTTAAATTGTGTCGAAATCTCAGTTAGTATGTTAAAACGAAAAGTGGTTTGGCCCACGCTCATTTGAGTACAGAAAAGGTGGAATGAAGCCACTGCCTAGGTGAAGAAAAGGGAGTCGTTGCCTATGGTGTCTAGGTAATTATTTTCATAAAAATCGGGTGTCAACACACTGGTACCGCGAATCCGGTTAACAGAACATGAACAGGAAATGAAGAAAAGGCCGCTAATAGAGTAGGTAAGCAAAAAGGTGTAATAGCCGTGCATTTTTTATTTTTTTTTTATTTTTTTTTTATGGCAGTGGCACACACACTAAAGGTAGATCCTATGGCGCTCGACGAGCGGTGTGTGTGCGAAGATGTTGATTGACACGGTTCTTGAATATTTGTAGGTTGTAATTAGTGGGAAACAGATGTCCTGGAAGTGAGTTCCACAGTGATGCAGTGCGCCAGACAAAGGAGTTCTGGTAAAGCGATGTTCTAGGTGTTTCTAGTTGTACGACGAACTGGTGCGCTCCTGACGTCTGTCGGGACTGCCTGACAGGAGTTGCCAGGGGCGGGATTATGTGGGCCAAATCCTGGGAACATCTGCCGTGAAAGTATCTGTAAAACAGAGACATCTTGGCCACATGTTTGCGATGTTCCAGACTATCCAGATTCCGGGCAACTCCGGATCGCCGACGAGACGCACAGCCCTCTTCTGAATGGAATCCAGCAGCTTTAGGGTATGCTTTGGTGCGGCACCCCAGATATGTGAGCAAGCACGGTCTTATTTGCGCTTTGTACAGCAAGAGCAACTGCTGCGGTGTATAGAGTTTTTTGTTGCGAAATAGCGCACCAAGCTTCTGGGAGGCTGATTTTGCGATGTTAGCAACATGGTCATGCCATGACATATTGCTGTTGACCGAGACACCCAGCAGC
>JAEQML010082550.1:0-10773 GCA_016904865.1 Pissodes strobi | reverse complement strand
GAAAAGAATAAACAAATAAATAGAGCAAAGCAGTCAAGAAATTTGAGGTTAATTCACAATTATGGTAGAATTCGTAAAAAAATTAAATTTTTCGCCGCGAATAATTTTAAAGCTGAAAATTACAGTTTATGTCAAAAAGGCGAAATTCGCGAAAGTGGGTATGAAGCTTAATCATTAGAGTAGAATTTTCCGAATATTTAGTAATAAAATTAAAACAATTAATGTTTTATCAGAAATCCGAGGATTTTGTGAGAAAAGTCATGAAAAATGGATGTATTGCAGGTAAGCAAAATTTTACCGAGTGACTATTAAAAGATTCTATTAAATGAATTGTGTTATATATCATAATTAAAGTTTACACTCTTAAATTTCAATTACACAATATGAATTAAAAAACTAAACCAAACGTCTCCCTAATAAATCTAAACTTGACCTTCACGGGATATATTTAACCCACTGTGTTGGCTGATCGTCCTTGCTTGACGATTGTGTCCGATATAATCCGATAACATACGAGGCGCCCTTTAAATCGGAGTTCTCATCTATCCCTCTCTAATTTGATTGCTCTGTCTTACTGTCCTCTCTTTACATTATATACTCTTTGACTCGGTTTTTGAACTTTTAACAAACTTTACGGTAAGGTATGCAGAATGACAAGAAAGCCCAAAATGTTACCATGAATATTAGCAAAATGCGTTGCTGGGTTGCAATATTTGCCCAGATGAGGTGTGTGGTGAGAAACAGGATCAAAAGCTTGCGATATGTCAAATTGTAAACGTGATGCGATGAAACCAAATAGAAACAATAAAGCGATACATTGGTCTGATATTTCAGATCTTCCAAAATACGATAAATTTGGTAAAATTACACAAAAAATTTTAATTATGAATTATCTAGAAATACAGTAATTTGCCACCTCCATTTTAGTTCGCTTATGTCATTCGGATAAATAGCAAATATAGCCAGTGGCAATCTTTATACAATTTTATTTACTTTCCGAAAACGTTTGTTTTTAAAAAGTTTTATTTCGAGTTAAAAGTGGTCAGTACAAAACTTTCTTAATGACTAACCTACATTAGGCATGCTACGTATATATAATGTTCCAGATTTTGCTGAGCTTGCATATGACTAATACAATAATATGAATAATAATATGAGTCATAACAACAGTAATTCAGCGGAATTGGCCATATAATTTCTCCCTCCTTAAGTCTGAGGAAATTAGGGTTTATTTTCGAAGGGTTTCAATTTTATGTCCATTTTTACATTTTGCTGTGATTTCTTAAATTGGTAATATATTATACCTATAATTATGAATACAACTATAATTAAATATAGTACTATGGTTACTGATATACTAATGTTTGCAATATCGAATTTTTTCAAGGGGTGCAACGCTAGTTTCTTTGCACTTTCTACGTCTTCTTGTATTTTATATAAATTTATTTCTTTTAGTTGTAAGGGTTCAATATTTTGAACTAAGTTTTCATCTATATTTATTGTAGGCAATTTTAATCTTAAGTTGACCGTATCAGGTTTTTGAGAATCGTAATGATTGTTTTTTTATCTTAACTCTGCATTGTGCGGGTAGGATTAAGGACACTTGTTTTACAATCTCGACTGTATTCTGGTTAGGGCATTGAAAATCGTAATTTTCTTGATTTTTTGGCATTATTATGATGGAATTATGATCAAATTGGGTGATAGATGTTTTTTCGTATTTAATAGGTATCGTTGGACAATGATTTGTCAAATGAATCGTTTGAACTATACAAGGTTCATTATGATTGAGTAATTCTTTTGGGTATAAGAATATCTCTTCGATTTTGTGACAATTTTCCTTTAGGTTATAAGAATCGTTGGGTGATTCTAGTAGATAAGGGTTATTTAGGGTTATTATTTGATCATTGATTGGTTGGGTACAGACGAAATAGTATACATGGTTTTCCGGTTATTAATGGAATAGCTACATAAAATATTATTAAGTCATTTTTTATTGTTACATCTGCGTGGGCTACCTCATAATATTTAATTATATTATCGAAAGGTATTCTTGTTTCCCGATGTAGTTTGTTAATTATTAATTGAAATTTTTGGTATTTAGAAATACTGTGATGCATTAAGTTTATTTCTGCAAAGTTAATAGCGGTTTGTACATTTGCTTGAATATCGCTTATTACGCAAACATTATTTGCTAGGTTGTCGAGTAATGCAATAAAGTCCGTTGTCGTATATGTGGATTCAGTCATTCGCGTAAGGTAGTTTATACGGTATTGGAATTCTTGTTGATTTGCTTTGACATTAGTCAGCTGTGAATCAATATTCTTAGTTAATAGTTTAACAATTGTTTGTGTATCAGAAATATCCTGATGGAGAGTTTCTTGATTTTCTTGGAGTATTTTGATATAGTTATCATAACGTTCTCCATCATTAGCGTCAAGGGTTCCATAGAGATATTTATGGGCTTTCCCAATGAAGTTAAATACTCCTCTTTTAGTTCTTTTCGCTGGGGTTGTATAATGATTTACAAATGATTTAATTGACTTGCTTGATTAATAAGATCGTGTGTTCTTGTAATAAGAAGGTGGTTTAAGGGTGTATTTGAATTATTTAAAGTTTCTGCGGCTTGTAGAAGAGTTTTTTTTATGTCGCTTCAATACACTCTTGTATATTTGTTAGGTTTACGTGGTAAGAAACGTGATGATAGCTGTTTACTATATAGCCAGTTCCTTGGTAGATAGGTAATAGTGGGTTGGTTATCTCTTCTATCTTGTACTGGGCGTTAACAATCAGTGGAAGGAGTATCAGGATGATCTTTATTTTTCCTGAAATCATAATCGTCTTTTAATATCCTTGGGGTGTCTCTGATTTTTAAATACAGCTGATTTATGTTTAGGCTGTATATTTTTTGTTAGATTCGGTTTTGTATTGATATTTTCGTTTAGTTCTTTAAACGTTTCCGCTAATTCATGGATATAATCAGTTTGTATTTGATTTATGTTTTTCCCAAAATTTAGTTGATAATTTAGGGTTCCTTTAATTATTTGAAAAGGGGTATAATCGTGCGAAGAATGTATACTATTATTATAGTTTAATATAGCAATATCAACTAATTCTTGAATTGTCTTAGATAGGTGATTATCTCTAAGCGTAATTAGGCTTTCCTTAAGTGTCGAATGAAATCTTTCGATAGGAGAGTTCGAATTGGGGTATACAGTGTCGTAAAGTGTGACTCTATTTGATATATTTTACAGAGGTCTTGGATTAAATTACTTTTAAACGTTCGTGCGTTATCAGTAGTAATTTTACAAGGCGTACCATGGTGAGAAAGGATTTAATTAAACTTTGATATATTTCTATAGATGTCTCGTTTATAGAGTAGGCAGTAGCGAATTTAGAGAAATTATCTATAATCGTCAAATACTTTTGAGCTGATATAGAATATACATCCATATAAATGTGTTCAAATGGTTTAGTGCCCGTTGGCGTGGGTTTAAAAATTACTTTATATGGATGTCTTTCGTACTTTGATTTTTGACAAGTCTCACAAGTATTCACAAAATTTATCAGATCTCTTTCTAAGCTTGGCCAATAATAATACTGCTTAATATTTTTTATATTTTCGGTAATTCCTCTGTGTGATATTTCCATTTTTTTTTTTTTATGGCAGTGGCACACACGCTAAAGGGAGACCCTATGGCGCTCGACGAGCGGTGTGTGTGCGAAGATGTTGATTGACACGGCTCTTGAATATTTGTAAGTTGTAATTAGTGGGAAACAGATGTTCTGGGAGTGAGTTCCACAGTGATGCAGCGCGCCAGACAAAGGAGTTCTTGTAAAGCGATGTTCTAGGAGTTTCTAGTTGTACGACGAACTGGTGCGGTCTTGCCGTCTGTCGTGACTGTCTGACAGGAGCTGCCAGGGGCGGGATGAGGCGGGCCAAATCCTGGGAACATCTGCCGTGAAAGTATCTGTAAAACAGAGATATCTCGGCTACATGTCTGCGGTGTTCCAGACTATCTAGATTCCGGGTCAACTCCGGGTCGCCGACGAGACGCACTGCTCTCTTCTGTATGGAATCCAGCAGCTTTAGGGTGTGCTTTGGTGCGGCACCCCAGATATGTGAGCAATATTCTAAGCACGGTCTTATTTGCGCTTTGTAGAGCAAGAGCAACTGCTGCGGTGTATAGAGTTTTTTGTTGCGAAATAGCGCACCAAGCTTCTGGGAGGCTGATTTTGCGATGTTAGCAACGTGGTCATACCAGGACATACTGCTGTTGACCGAGACACCCAGCAGTCCGATTGAGGAGGATGAAGGAATGGTCGACCCTGCCATAATAATGTCAAGGCCCGCTGTATTGGCCCTCTTGGTAAACGTGGCTGCTTGGGTCTTTGCTGCATTGAACTGGACCAAATTTCGGTCGCCCCAAGTTTGAACTTTCTCCAGGTCTTGATTAATTGCTGTAATCTGCTCCTGTCTGCGGTGATGAGTCTCAGTCGCTGATAAGGGTTTTTCTGATCTAAAGGGGAAGACAAGGGTACTGTCATCTGCAAAACTGTAAACAGGATTATTCGTTTCGATCAGCAGGTCATTAATATAGATGAGGAACAGAGTTGGTGAAAGTATTGCGCCCTGAGGCACGCCCAGAATGGTATGGAATACAAAGATTGTTTCATTATTATGTTTCGTACATACACACAGCCTTTACTCTTCATTTAATTAAATAATTAAGCATAGCAACTACGTAATATGGAGGTAATAATCCAGTTAAAATTTCTAAATATTATTACCTTTTTCAGTATAACCTTGTACTGTCCTGGCTTACAGTAGTAAGACTCCTGAGCTCCTCCAGGCATTAACACACAAACGTGCCCCCCTTCTGGGTATTTCAACACATAATCTATAGCATTAGCTTCAGCAGAGATTCCTCCTAAAGCTAAACCCATTTCCCTGAAGAATGGCATTATATAGTGCTGAGTTAGCGTAACCACATGGGGTATATGATGGGGGAAGTATGTTTTAAATTCTCCATAGTCAGTAGCTAAAAAAGTAATTTATATTTAACCTTAACTATACAGATTTCTTTCTTTAGCCTGTTGGCCTTGACCAAAAATAATTTCGCCATGATTTAATAATGCATGATCTATTGCTCTCTTTTTTACGTTTCATTTACCATTTAAATGTTGAAGAATTAATTTGTAGTTCATTTAGTGTTTCTTCACTATTTCGTCAAAAATTTAATTAAGAATTTCGAAATGAGAGCTCTTAAAGAATGACTTAAATTTCAAAAGAAAGCTCATAGAAATAATATCACCATATTGTTATAATACATAGCATAGGGTCGGTCAAGTTTGCCCCCCGTATTAAACAAATTTCAAAAATAAATGAAGCATAATTTTGCACACATTTTGCACAATTTTGCACACCGCAAATAAAATTTTGCACACCCACACAAGGAAAACTAGAGCTGTTTTTTATACGGGGGGCAAACTTGACCGTTCCCCCCCATCTGTTACAAAACTGAAAAATTTTGATGCCACTCGATTCGGCAAATTTTGCACAATTTTGCACACATATTTTCAAATTTTGCACACTTTTCTGGGGAAAGTTATGAGGTGTTAAAAATTTGAATTTTCCCCCCCGTTTGTCAAAATGTGGAAAAATTTTGATGCTGTTAGGTTCTACTAATTTTGCACAATTTTACACACCCACTTTCAAATTTTGCACACTTTTCTGGGGAAAGTTGTGAGGTGTAAAAAAAAATGTTAATTCATCCCCCCCCCGTCCTCCCCGTTTGTCAAAATGTGAAAAAATTTTGATGCTGCTAGGTTCTACTAATTTTGCACACCCAATTTCAAATTTTGTACACTTTTCTGGGGAAAGTTATGAGGCGTCAAAGATTTGCATTTTCCCCCCGTTTGCAGGAAAGTTTAAAAATTTTGTTGCCGGAAGGTTCAACTAATTTTGCCCAATTTTGCACACAAACTTTCAAAATTTGCACACTTT
Source organism: Pissodes strobi (assembly GCA_016904865.1). Taxonomy (NCBI): domain Eukaryota; kingdom Metazoa; phylum Arthropoda; class Insecta; order Coleoptera; family Curculionidae; genus Pissodes; species Pissodes strobi. Next base: position 4,766 of record JAEQML010082550.1, on the reverse strand, counting down.
TCTGGGGAAAGTTATAAGGTATTAAATATTTGCATTCCCCCCCCGTTTGACAAAAAGTTGAAATATTTTAGTGCCGCTAGATTCAACTAATTTTGCATAAATTTGAACACCTCATAACTTTCCCCAGAAAAGTGTGCAAAATCTGAAAATAGCTGTGCAAAATTGTGCAAAATTAGTAGAACCTAGCAGCATCAAAACTTTTCCACATTTTAATAAATGGGGGGGGGGAAAATTCAAATTTTTAACACCTCATAACTTTCCCCAGAAAAGTGTGCAAAATTTGAAAATAGGTGTGCAAAATTGTGCAAAATTTGCCGAATCGAGAGGCACCGAAATCTTTCAATTTTGTAACAGACGGGGGGAACGGTCAAGTTTGCCCCCCGTATAAAAAACAGCTCTAGTTTTCCTTGTGTGGGTGTGCAAAATTTTATTTGCGGTGTGCAAAATTGTGCAAAATGTGTGCAAAATTATGCTTCATTTATTTTTTTGAAATGTGTTTAATACGGGGGGCAAACTTGACCGACCCCATAGCATAGTAATATCCTCATTAATTACGGTGATGTTTGTTATAGCTTCGTTCTAGTGGCTCGGCTATAGTATTTGTGAAATTTTCTTCTACTTTAGTGCCTTTAAGACAAGAAGAATTTATACATGCATACCTTAAAAAAAAGTAAACATTTAATATGGGATACGTTTGGCAGCTTGATTGAAAATTGGCTTGGCATGCACTATTGATTCTTTAATTTCATAAAACGGTGAGTTTTCGGACTCTCGTGCCAGTGCATTTCATATCTTTTTTTTTAAGCAATTAGATTTTCATGGTGGAATTTATAATTTAGACATTTCTGTTTTCGGTTTAATTAATTTTTTTTGCATTTTTTAAAGGAACAGGGTGGATAAGGGTTTTTTAAAGTGTATATAGGGGTGAAAATAATAACGAAACCAAAGTTGCAATACATAATTATTAGTGAAGGGACTATTCGAATACAAATAATCGAAGTATTCGATTCTGGCTTGCATTCGAATGCATTCGATTCTCAAGGATGAATTCGAATACCAGAAATATTCGAATGCGCTAACAACGAATTAATCGTCCCTCGAATGCTGGTTGAATAGAAATTAAATATGAATCGGCACAATTCGCGTCAAATGCGATTATAATATAACTTGTTCGAGTATGCTGGTCTGCGGTATGAGCAACAAATGATAGCGGGCTTTGTTTTGTATTATGGTGAACAATAATCGAAAACGCTATACTATAAAAAGTATAAAATAGAGTAGTTTAATTACTGTGGTAGTTTTTTAAGCGCTAATCTTTGTAAAAGATTTTGCTCTTATGCTTAAATGTATCAAGAATGTATCAAACAATGCAAAAGATGGGGCATATGTTTGTTCCAATCTTCTGCTTTCAAAGTCTCGTGTTGCTCCTCTCAAGAGGATAACCCTTCCTCGTCTTGAGCTTTGCGCAGCATTGCTTACTGCAAGGTTAATTGACATAGTTAAAAGGTAAATTAAAATATACATCGATAAAATATTATACTGGTCCGACTCATCAATAGCTTTTAAGATGGATAAAGGGTTGCCCAAGCAGGTGGAAAACGTTTGTGGCAAATAGAGTCACAAAAATTCAGAATTTAACTAACTCAGACGATTGGTTATACATACATTGAGTCTAAGAATAATCCAGCCGACTGTTTATCCTGTTTATCTGTAAATTTGAATTCGAGAACGAGACTTCGAAATCACTCGAAATCTCGAGAGGTTGAATCACTAATTGAAACATTTGGGATATCGTGACTAATAATTATCGCGACTATAATTCGATTCTTTGTATTCGAATAATCATTCGATTCTTAAAAGTATTCGAATGCAAGATATTCGATTCTAAAAATCATCCGATTTTCCCTTCACTAATAATTATCTTACTTTACCTTACGGTCACTACCTTATGATAAAAATTACTTACGGACATTTATCACCACAAAAAATGCCTTATTGTTTCGGTTTTGATTTATTTTTTTAATGTAACATTAATTTTTCTTACATTAGTTTTCTTTCTGACATTTCGTTCAGATCTCGGTCATCTGGGCTTGACATTTTATTTTGCGCATATCGAAAGATGCGCATTTTGGGCCACCATCTTAAGCCTAGTTCTCAGAGCTTCGACTGTCGCCAGCTACATTCTCTCTGGCCAATAGGAGACAAGGAACGTCAGAACCCCTAACCCCCTCCACAGTATCGCCAGTTTGTTGTCGCTGTAGCTGGTTTAAATCAACTTCACTTAATTTTCATTGGGGATATTGTGTAAAATGACAGATCGTTGACATCAACGTGACGTGACAGTTGTCGCTCGACATTGAAAAGGAAAGGAGTGGGGATTGTCGCGGGCGACAGTCGAAGCTCTGAGAACTAGGCTTTACGCATTTTAAGATCCTTTACAGTCCTACGCTATATTAACCGCTTCTGATTGGTGGGTTAACGTCACTTTCACTTTAGTGTAGTGGTCAGATTCTGAGCTCTGTGATACGGACAACTGGGGTCCGGTTTCCGTAGGTGGCAAGACTTTTTATTTATGTTTTTAAAGTTATGTTTAGTTCTTTTTGTAAATTTGGGTTAGTTTGAGTTAGTTTTGTTTGGTTGCGCCCCGCAGCGAGCGGAGTGAGCGGAGAGTTAACAGTACTCTAAAGTGACGCTATCCCACCATCAAAAGTGGCTAATATAGCATAGTGTCGTAGGACAGTAAATGATCTTATAAGGTAACTACGGGTAATAAAGCCCGCCCAATTTGTTTTTAGTGTCAGTTATTAACATAATAAAAGAACTCTAAGCAGTAAACCTTAAGTAAACAAAACATGCTGTGTTTGATTTTTTTTTGAAACTGCACTTGGGCCTTATTAACAGGCACGACAGTTAATAAGACGTTAATAATTCTAGCAAAGAGGACATAAAAAGTCATCATCATCATTTTCAGTTAGCCCAACACACTCGTCGTGAAACCATAATAGACATTTCTTACATTGCCTCATATCAGCGACATAATTTTTGTGACATGCAGCACATAACTATTTCTCTTTATTGGTCAAACCTTTAGAAGATGATGGCGTGGGCTCCATTGGTGCGTTTTTGGCTTGTGTCCTTATGCCGGTCTTCGTCCCCTTGTCAATCTTCATTTGCACGGAATCAGAAACATCTTGGAAAAGCGCTTTCGTTACCTCTGGGCTAATTAACACTTAAGAAAACGAATTGTTTAAGATACTTTGCTCGTTATTATTTGCCTGATTTATTTTAGCAAGTGGCAAGTTATCTTCTGAAGAAATTGAGGCATCGTCCGCATCGTTGTTGTTTAGCTCGTTATTCCTTAATGTTGCCAAACTTGGAGCAAAAGCGTACTCTGATATCGCAACAATGTTTAAGGGGAAAATCCCGGTTGCTCTAAAGCCGTTAGTAATAAAGGCGATAGTCATGCATTTTCCCCACACTGGGGTAAAGATGTCGCAAAATCTTTCCTTGTTTAAAGTTCGTGTTGGGTTGTTCTCCAAATATCGTAGCAGTTCCTCTTCACAGTGATGTTCAAATGAACGAAAAACAACCTTGTCCATGGACTGTAACTCGTGTGTTGTATTACTTGGAAGGCACATCAAATGGATACCCAAATCTTCAGCTTTTTCTGCAATGGAATTATCTAAATGACAGGAAGCACCGTCAAAAATTAAAACAACTGGAGGAGCAGACATGTATTTGGCAAAATGTTCTAGCCATTTGACGAAGACCTCTTGCATCATGCTTCCCTTTGAAGTCATTTGAACCACAGATGCAGACGGTAGGCCATCATCAAAAGTCGGCTTCAGTCTCTTGCCTTTAAAGAGAATCATGGGAGGTATCACTTGGCCCATAGTATTGGCACATCCAACGATGGAGACGTTTTCCGCGTTTTCATGGGCGACTAAATTAACCCTCTTCGCTCCCTTTCGGGCAAGAACTCGTTGCTGGTGATGCAAATTCAGTCGACCATCCTTTCTCATCCATATTGTAAATTTTTTCTGGCTTGTTTTTCACGCCAATTCTTTCCAAAAGATTTCTTAATTTGTTGAAGTAGTCCTGCACAATTGGTTTATTTAGTTTCTGTACTCTAGCTGGATTCATATGTTGGGCACGTCGAAGTAAAATTGCTTTGCTTCGTTTAAGGAAGGCTCTGTACCACTCCCTTCCAGCCAATTTCTGTGTAGCATTGAAAGCGCTAGAAACGTTATTTTTTTAACAAATGAGAACACATATCCCCGAATAGTTTCCGGTGTAAGTGGAAACCCCCGTTCAGCAAACTTAATTATTCTGGCTTCCAAATCAGCTTCCAGATGCCAGATTTAATACGAGCTCTTAAGGTTCGACGAGGTATACCGCAATGTTGTTCCACATATCTTTGCGACTTTCATTGTTTTATGAGGTTCAGGGCTTCTTCCATCATTTCTTCATCCCAGTTTTCTCGCAGACCACGGTTTTTCTTCCCCATTCTTCTGGAAGAGAAAGAAGTGATTGATTTACGAGGATTAATTGAAACATTCAACAATGCCAGATAATACAACCCACAAGGCAAGTAATACAGCCCACTGGAAATTTGGTGGGCCTCATTATCTGGCTTGCAAGCTTTGAATTTTTTAGGCTAGGTTATTTACAATAAGCAAAAAATCTTTGTAAACACAACAAATATAGCGTCCTAAGTACTCTATGTATACGTACCTATATCAATATTTTATAAAACAATTAAAAAC
>JAEQML010082549.1:0-10773 GCA_016904865.1 Pissodes strobi | reverse complement strand
ATTAGAAAAATGGTGCGCTATAAGCGCAGCTTATTTACTACCAGCTAGTCATCTTGCGGCGGCATCCTTTGATTTGGAAAAGTCAATAACCAAGTTTTGCAAATTTTAGAAGAGGGTCATGACTTAATATTGTTTTAAACACCTGGGCATCTGAATAAAACTTTTGACAGTTCGTTTAATTTAAAATATGCTTTTTATACTACCGTGCGTAAAATACTCACTTTACGCACTTTCTAAGATTCGTAAAATAGGCTTTTTTAATGTGCAGTGCGTAAAATAAGTTATTTTACGCACTAGTGCGTAAAGTAATTTAATAATATTTTTCGTTTTCATATATTTTTCGGTAGTAGAAAAAATTTTGTATGCTACTCATGTGTAAAGTACCCTTTTTTATTCGATTTCAATTAATTTTTTTTATCAATATTCCCATTCATAAAAAAAGATTCACTTTACACACTTGTTGCATAAATAGCTATTTTATCGTCAAAATCCGTTTAAAAATGATTTTAAAACGCACAATAATTGTACAAAAATCCGAAATTTCCGAACCTCTCAGGGCGATAGCCGAGGCTTCGGACGAATTTGCCATGTATTTTGAAGCGAAAATTCATTTTAAATTCATTTGTGGAACTGAACCGCTCAGAGCACAGTGCCCGACACACCACCTTTCCGATTTCGATAGAGTTCACTAGCTGGTAGTGAATAAGCTGTGCTATAAGTGTCTCTACTCTTTTTTTTTATTTAGGTGAATGATTTTTTATGGCAGTAGCACATCCTATATTGCTCGACGAGCGGTGTGTGTGCGAAGATGTTGTTTGACACGGTTCTTGAATATTTAGTTAGGGGAACAGATGTCCTGGGAGGATATTCGCATGTAACAGGCAAGATGTCCATTCGGCAATGTCGATCGTTTCTTTATGTGACGTGCACGATAGCATTTAGTCAGATGTCGTGACTGTTACATAGAATCAACAAATAAGTCTTCAATTATTTTAACACTTCATGCATGGCCCTCCGCTCGCTTCGCTCTCTATACGGGGGCTCAACAAATAGAAACTAACCAGGTGCTAACCAAAACTAACCAAAAATTTGTTTTTAAATATTTTGGGTTAATTTTGGTTAGCACTGTTTGTTAGTTTCTGTTTGTTGAGCCCCCGTATAGAGAGCGAAGCGAGCGGAGGGCTATGCATGAAGTGCTTAAATAATTGAAGACTTATTTGTTGATTCTATGTAACAGTCACGACATCCGACTAAATGCTATCGTGCACGTCTCATATGAAGAAACGTTCGGCATAGTCGAATGGACATCTTGCTTGTTACATCCGAATATGCGTCCTGGGAGAGAGTTTCACAGTGATGCAGTGCGCCAGACAAAGGAGTTCTTGTAAAGCGATGTTTTAGGTGTTTCCAGTTGTACGACGAACCGGTGCGCTCTTGCTGTCTATCGTGACTGTCTGACAGGCGTTGTCAGGGGCGGGATAAGGAGGGCCAAATCCTGGGAACATCTGCCGTAAAAGTATCTGTAAAACAGGCATTTCTCGGTCACATGTTTGCGGTCTTTCAGACTATCCAGATTCCGTGTCAACTCCGGGTCACCGACGAGACGCACAACTCTCTTCTGAACGGAATCCAGTAGCTTTAGGGTGTGCTCTGGCGTGGCACCCCAGATGTGTGAGCAATATTCTAAGCACGGTCTTATTTGCGCTTTGTAAAGCAAGATCAGCTGCTGCGGTGTATACAATCTTTGTTGCGAAATAGCGTACCAAGCTTCTGGGAGGCTGATTTTGCGACGTTAGCAACGTGGTCATGCCAGGACATATTGCTGTTGACCAAGACCCCCAGTAGTTCGATTGAATGAAGATGAAGGGATGGTCGATCCTGCCATAATGATATCATTGCCCGCCGTATGGTAAACGTGGCTGCTTGGATGATTTTTCAATGTGCATTTGCATTCATACATCGAAATGAAAGAGACACTCATTCGATTACACTATTCCTTTGTAGGTATGTATATATTCGTCAAATATTTCACTTCATACATGGCCCTCCGCTCGCTCCGGGGTCGTAACCAAACAAACCTAACCCAAACTAACCCAAGACATTCCCAAATGAGGAAAAACAAACTAAAAATTATTTGCATTTTTGACTGACAAATTTCAATTTTTTTTTATTTCCGGCATGCCTTGGGTTAGTTTTGTTTGGTTGCGCCCCCGAAGCGAGCGGAGGGTCATGCGTGAAGTGGAATATTAAATATACTTAAATAGTAAACAACACTGTTATTCCCCATAAGAAAATGTGCAACTTTTGGAAACACTGTGCCAGGCCACCGGTGTCGGTTACTAAAATTTCATTATTTTCACGTTACAATTTCAATATTTTCACGTTACACCTGGGAAAGTCGTAGTGGAAGTTTGCCCTTCTAGGGCAATTTAGGCTCAAAACACGGATATTTTTCGACTCAAATGTGGCGAATCCTCCGATTTTTTTTGGCTTAAGCTACTCTATAGGACATCCCTTTTCTAGCGAAAAAAAAAAGAAAATTTGCAAAATCGACACAACCTATATATCATCAGACCCTTAATTTGATGATATCTTTGACGATTTTTAACCTTTCTTATATTTTTCTTGCATTTGGTGATTATTATACGCGGTTAACTAATTTTTATATATTTCGGATAACTCTCTTAACTCTTAACTGAACTCTCTAAATTAAAATTTTTATTATAAAACAAATCCGAACGTTCTATAAAGAGCGTTTTGGAACATACTTGCTTCAATATTGCCTAACTTGAACGCTAGAGAATTTATATGAATTTGAATTGAACGCTAGAGAATTTATATGAATTAGCTACGATAAACCGTTTTTTTTTTAAATTAAGCGACGTCATGGATGACGTTTATACAAAACCTTCGGGAAACGAATTCTACTTATATTACATATTTATGTAATGCATGATTTGATTGATTTGTAATACATACAACAAATATCATAGAATACTATCCTTATTATAAAAATGAGATATTATTATATGACATATTTTGTACTATAAGACTGTAATATAAAAAAAACTGTAATTAATTTTAACGTCTTAAACTAATCAATATTATCAACAATAATATGGTAAGAGTAACCTCGTGCGACTATGGGAAGGCAAGATTTTTTACGTGCTAGTCCTCTACCCCCCTCAGTCGTCGTTAAGGTTCACTCGCTTGGCGCACAATACGGCAGGTGACGGAAGGTGTGTGTTTGTTTATTTTTCAGCTTTAAAATAGTGATCGTTTCGGGCTAAACCGAAGGTACTACACAATGGTATTTATTTCGACGAGACCTACATATAATCAAGATCGAACATCACTTAAGGTAAGTTCGTTTGATCTTATGATTATCCATTAATATCACATACATAGGTAAGTATTATAAAATATTAATTAATCACATCACTGTACTACTGTGTTTCATTTACTTTTACTTACTTGTGGAAACTCAGGTTCGGATTATAATTGCTGGAGATTTTGCATACCTCACACCGCAAGACCATCGTTACTTTGATATAAAGTTTATAAAAAATATTTATAGGAAATCACTCACGAAATACAAAAAAGCTACACGTCGCGTCGCGTCGCACAAATTCAGGCTTTAAAACGTCCATTTGAAATCAAACAGAACTGGGCGAAGAGTGCACGTTTTTTAATGAAAAACATTTATTTATTTATTTATTCAAGTCGCGATAAAGTTGGACGGCCATCTTGTTACTTTTGACGTCTGTATTATTAGAAATCCCATTCAAAATGGTGTCGAAATATTTGCTAGTGAGCTTTGACATTGCACAATTTTGTTAATATCATAGCAACCAGTCATCAAAAATAGTGTCGAAAAGAGCTTCTTTTCGACACAACTTTGCGTATCGAAAAGACTTCTTTATGATACCAAAATAGAAATAGTATATTGTGCAACAAGTGCTGAAAATAAGACTTTTCACACGATTGAGACAGTTTGGTGACACGAGCCGTAAGCGAGTGTCATAAAGTCTCATGAGTGTAAAAAGTCTTTTCAGCACGTGTAGCACACTATACTTTTTCTACGACTGCTACATACAGGGTGCCCACTTCTAAACTATAACTAGGGGCGCAGTCCTAAAATGTTGCCACCGGAGTGGGGTCCCTATTTTCCAAATATTTTGAAAAAGAGGCTCCGAGGGCGAAGCCCTAAAATGGGGCCCCAGGGGGGCGAAACCCTAGAATGGGGCATATGGTTCGGGAGTCCCATTTTTTTACAGATTTAGCAATGGAGCCCCCGGGGGCGAAACCCTAAAATGGGGCCCCAAGTCTTAAAAGGGGACCTCTGGTATAAGAGTTCCATTTTCTACAGTTTTGCAAAAAGGGGCTCCCGGGGGGTGAAGCCCTATAATTGGGCCCCCTTTTGTAGAGATCTGGTAATGGGACCTTTGAGGGTGAAGCTCTAAAACGGAGACGAAGCCCTTTAATCTAAATACCCGAATAAGCGTGTGAATTTGAAAAGTATACTTTGCACACGCCGTGTGCAAAGTATACTTTTTACACGATGTTTGAAATGTCCAGTTTTCAAGAGCAGTTGTTAGTGCGTTTTTGTCTATTTTCAGGGCAGTCAGTCGTAGAAAAAAGTATATTCAACATACATTTGCAATGAATGGTCATTGCATAATATACTATTCAGCAGCTAATAATGAAATAAAATTTCCGAAAACTTATTTCCTGAATAATTTCAAATTTGAACACGAAATTTATGAGATACCAAAAATACGCAATTTTATCCCGATTTAAACGTTTTTGTGACACATAGGTTTTCTCTGCTCTCAACTCTCAATGATTAAACGAAAAATTAAATCATGCCACTGCTAGCCTAAAAATAAATTGCTTATCATTATTTTTGAGACAAATAATAAGGAACTGAAGTATACAAATTTTATTTAAAAACATACAAACATGACAAATATCTGGTTAATGACATATTCAAAAAGTAGCTTAATAACTATTTTCTTCTATTAAATACCTATTAAATAGTATATTATTTTATATGGAGGAAAAGTGATACTTTTCATGGCGCGCTCGTGTTTAACAGCCGAACGGAGTGAGGCTGGTAATAGAGAGCAAGCCATGAAAAGTAACTTTTCCTCCAAATAAAATATGCTGTTTTTTCTTCAAATGTCGACAAATTAATGCAAAAACATCTCTTTTTAATAGTAATAATATCTAATTATTATTAAAGATAAATGGGTTCGCAAGGCGGCTTAGACCACGGTCGTAGGTGGCCTTGCTTAGACCGGTGTCGGTAAATAATGTAACATAAAGCTGTCAGTGGACACTGTCAACAATAATTAATTTTTTTTACTACTAACATGATAAATCACCATTATTTACTCCATTCCTCAAATGAGAAGTAACATTTCTCACCCTAGGTAAATAATAATATTAAAAAAAACCTAGGTCAATAATGAAACGGAAACGGAAAATGTCAAAATGTCAAACTTATTAGTTTGACAACTAGTTGTCACTTCGGATTATTTGAAAAATGAGTAGGAAATAATTAATTTCAAAATCTAATCACTTCAAATAATGATAATCAGATATCAGTGCTATTAGTAAAAAAAATATATACAGTATGACTCACTTTTCATGACTCCCCATAACATTCTTATTAATAATGCGATTTTGTCAAAATTTAGATGGAAAGAAGGTACTTTGTATGTATGGAGCTGTCAGGAGATAAGTTACGATATCTGTCAATTAGACAACTGAACTTCCAGGCTACTTGATATTTCGAACTATTTGAAAAATAAGTAGAAAATGGCTAACATAAAAATCAAATCGAATCAAATATGGTAATATATCAGTGTTAGTAGTAAAAAAAATTCTATATATACCTCGGTTGAGAAGGCCATTATTAACCTCGCACATTATATCCTTCGGCGCTTCGCGCCTCAGGATATAAAAGTGCTCGGTAAATAATGGCTTACTTCTCAACCTAGGTATATAATATACTATTTTAAGATGGCATCTTCGATTGCGTTTTAATTCCGTATTGATAAGCAGTTATTGAGTAAGTTCGATTAAATAGTAAACAATTTGTTTCTAAATTAGTGATTTTTAGAAATGCAGTCACAAATTGAGTGATAAATACAAATTGTAGTTTAATAAATCTTGAGTTGCTGACGCTTATTTTTTTGTCTGTTTGTATTGTATCTATGTTGCTATGACAACACTTTTACCTCCGCCGGCGGAAAAGTGAAAAGTAAAGCTCCGGCGGAGGAAAAACGAAACTTCACGGCCGCCTACACAGTCGAGTAATGACGGATTTACTGACGTTTGAAGAAAAACATATTTACAGTAGTGCCTTCACTGGTTTTGAAACGTTACCAAGTTAGTATACAGTGTGTCCAAAAAAGTATGCAACATATGGAAAACTTCTTTATTATTGGATTCTCAGAAAATTTTATTCTTCATAAAAGTTGGTGCTTGCCCTAAAACAGTAAACGAGTATTTAAAATTTTACGTACTGATTTTAGTGCGGACGCAAATGTCATTTTCCGAAATCGCGTCAAGAGTAAAGTACCATAATTTATAAAGATACAGCAAAATCTTATAAGGAAAAGTTCTTCCAAATTAAAAAAGTAATCTAAATATGAAATTTGAGTTAAGTACATCAATTTCTAATTTCCCTTTTTTTCTCGATTTTTTTCTCAAACGTTACGCCATCGGTGAATGCTTTGTTCTTTTGTGATTAGTATACTTGCCAAGCAACTTCAAACTTTATTTAAAGTAGACATTAATTACATAGTTGCATAATGTTTCAGTTTTTACAGAGATAAAAGCCAGTTGAGGTATCAGTGTGTTGCAAACACATTTAAACAATTTTGGTCCAAAATAATTGTCCACAATAATGATTACAAAATACAATTGGAATGACTGACTCAATAATAATTAATTTCATATGTCAGAGCGAAGTAAAATTATTGCTATTTATTTATTTTAATTCCAGATGCATGGCCTACTCTTCAAGACCAAACATTTTATATGGCTTTTTAGGATACTTGGGCATATTTTACTCATCGGGTGCCAAAGATAAATAAATTATTAGTTGTTTTACATGAAATGAAAAGAGTTGGGTCTATTCATGATTTTGACTGGAAAAAATTTTGAATCAAAAGTGTTTAAATGTGTTTGCAACACACTGATACCTAAACTGGCTATTATCTCTGGAAAAATTGCAACATTATGCAACTATGTAACTAATTTCTATCTTAAATAAATTTTGAAGTTACTTGGCAAGTATACTAATAACAAAAGAACAAAACATTATCCAGTGGCGTTACGTTTAAGAAAAAAATTAGAAAAAAAAAGAAAAATTAAAAGTTGATGTACTTAACTCAAATTTCATATTTAGATTACTTTTTTAATTTGGAAGAACTTTTTCTCATAAGATTTTGCTGTATCTTTATAAATTAAGGTACTTTACTCTTGACGCGATTTCGGAAAAATGACATTTGCGCCCGCACTAAAAGCAGTACGGAAAATTTGAAATACTCGTTTACTGTTTTAGGGCAAGCACCAACTTTTATCAAGAATAAAATTTTCTGAGAAACCAATAATAAAAAAGTTTCCCATATGTTGCATACTTTTTTGGACACACTGTACTTATCGAATGGGGAAGAGCCGTCGGTCGTCGACCTCCAATGCTCTCAACCTATTGGTGCAGTTACTTTACTACGTGCATACTATAAATATTTTGGGGGTAAAACAAGGCGGAACCAAGGGAAGCGGCATTGTCAGATTGACATGTAAGAACTTCAGAACCGGTTTTTGATGAATCAAAAATGGGGAAAATAAGTATTTAGTGTTATAATTTAATATGAAAAAAGTATGTAAACTTAAAATTTGGCAACGCGACTTCTATCGACCATAGAATGTGCCTCAATGTTGGGGGAAAATAAAGAATCATTTGTCCCGTCTCTTCAGGTTAAATGTCTTTGGTAAGAAGTGTGGCTGTGAGAGTTGGGTAACCGAAATGTACGGTGCATAATGTTTAAGAGAAATGGCGTGTGACACAGATCATCGAAAGAAGGGCAGGTAGTGGGGCTTCAATGAGGACAACTGAGGAAAAGACAATAATTTAATCCGTTCCTTCGAAGAAGGACACTAACCACAACTAACCCAAATTTATAAGAAGAAACAAACATAACCTTTAAAAAATAATAATGGGATTCTGGAAAAATGGTTCTACTATATCTATTTAGCAATTACGTTTTTTTTCTTTTAAATAAATTGTAAAAACCAAGTTACGTTTTGTATTACTCAATAGGGACTTTTCTTGATTTTATATTTCAGGTTCACGGTATTATTGCTTAGGGTTGTGATCACGAAATTTGCCGGAACACTAATACGCTTTGTAGAAGAATAATAGTTTAAATAATTTTGTGAAAAAGCGAAGACAAAGGTGACAACGTCACAAAACCTAATGAATGTAAAAAAGGTTAGGTTTTTCCCTAACGATGGTTAAAACGTCATATGGATATGCCCTATTAGGAGGTAAAAGCCTGATTTACCAAAAAACTACGAAAAATTAAAAGATTTCTCGTGGGTGTTCCAGTTTCAGTGAGCAGTATTGTACTTGCAAACTGGTGCTGGTTTCGCAGAAAATAATGTCATTTCCATGCAGCTACATGTAACAAAATTCTAGCTATTTCTTAAAGAACTCTGATATTTATACGTATGAAACTAGATGCAATGATATTTTTCAAGTGAAAGACACATGTTAACTAAATCTGAAAGGTTGCTTGCCAGTATATGTCGGCAAAAACCTATTTAATAAATTGCTAAGATCATTAAAAAAATGGAACATGATAAGCTCAAGACAGAAATAATAAAAAAGGGTTTTTAAAAACTGTTGTTATTCTAAAAAATTACTTTTATCTGATAAATGCTTTTAATAATTATGAGCATTCATCGTGCTGCAAATTGTTATGATGTGTAGTGGTCGTCTTTATATCTAACGGTTCTTTCTTGCTAGATTTAACATTATCCTTATTGACGTATACATCTCTGTATGGCTAGTATAAGTAAATGATCACGATCATGAATTAAAGATAATCTTACCTCATTTCCAAATTTGAATGTGTTATCCAAATTTTGGTTAATGGTGTTCGTTGTTTCACCTGCATTTTTTGTAACGTGATATGATTGAATCCCTAATGGTGGTATTTCAGAGGCCATAAAGACTAACTCACGCCTTGCAGGCTGGACTCTATCAAAGTGTACATATGAGAAATCGGAAATTGGCGTTACTACATCATATGATACCTCTCCTAAAAGTAAATTGCAATATTTTCAGTAAAATATGAATTGAAAAATTTTCCACATTTTAAAATATTACATTTATTTAAAGTTTATATGGGCTGCACCTAAAGTAATGAGACACAGAGCAACGGCATGCCTTATTCCATAGACGATAATGACCAAGATTCCGATTTTGCCAAAGTTTATTTTTTTTGCAATCGTTTCTTAACAAAACGACATTGCGGTATAAAATTACAGATCAAGCAGTTGATTAAGGCGAGAAACTCAAATTCGTCCATAATTTTAATGTTACTAATAGGCCCCAGCTACAGCACGTCCCTCTCCTGTTAGATGACATAATGCAATGCAATCAAAAATCAATAATTCATCTGAGTTTTTTCACATAATGTCTGTTAATCAAATTCCCAAGCGATAAAAATAAAACGCGTAAACAGCGGACTCTTTGCCAATGAATGACCAGTTAATGATTAATTTGATTGTACCTGAATTTGTATGGATTGTGTGCCAAAATTTATTGATATTCTGCATAAGTACAGTAAACCATTGTGAAAGGCATTTAACATAGCATATTATTCTTACCGTCGAATCCACGAATTGTGAAGAATTCGTCTTCAACTGGTAGGCGGACAGCATGGCTTACTGACCAGGAGAGTGGATTATATATGACTACAATGAACTCATCAGCAGATTGGCTTGTACTGCAAATGCTTATATTGGCCAAGAGACATGATGACAAATCGGTATACAAAGAGAGGTCGATATCCAGTAGTTTCCTAAATAAAAATTAGTTGATTGTATTAACAATAAAGTGTTATACACGTAAGAGTAGTAGTGGATGAAGAGATGGACAATGTGTACTAAAGAGTAAGCAATAAATGGAAATAAATCAAATTTCACTTAGAAAAGTAATACAAAATAAGACTTTTCAACGTGAATAGTATTCGAAACTTTTTTCCCGTTCCTTTTGCGTAGCCATATTCATATTTACTGGACAATTTGTATATTACATAAACATTTATTCATTTAAATTATTGCACAACATTTGAAATTATTATCGTTATCAATACTCGTTTTCTTATTATTTATATTTTCAGAAGTTTTAATAATTTTGTTCCCTAAGGAAGTTTCACTAAGATATATACTAGCCTTAATATTACTTATTAACTTTCAAGTGCTTAGCTTCCTGAATATATATTTAAAATAAACATAGAATACTATTGAAATCGGAATTAGAATTCATACTGAAATTAATTATCCATAAATAAAATTAATTCATTAGACTATTTGTGCATACCCGATAAGATTTGTAAAGGTCTGTTCGGCTTGACTGACGGCTCGTGCCAGTATTTTCGCATAATCTTGAGCAACATGCTGTTTCTCTGTGCCAGTAATAGCGTCATGATGTTGAACTACTCCAATAGCTTCCCGCAATCCTTTAATTGA
>JAEQML010082548.1:0-10773 GCA_016904865.1 Pissodes strobi | reverse complement strand
AATACATTCCAAATAGCACGGGTTGCTCTAGAGGAAACTCATTTTCCAGGGTCCAGAATTACGGCATGCCGCAGAATAATTTTAATATTGTGTTTTTGCTTGTATGCATAATATAGGGGAGAGTCGCCAATATTGTACCGCCTCCTAAAATGTACCGCCACAAAATATCTTTAATAAAAAACCACAGCGCCCTCTCTATATTACCACATGTTTAGGCATCGCCCATCAGCTCAGTCGAGAAGACATGTTGGTCGGTTGTGCACGCGTTTGTTTATAAGCAGCTGAAAACGAAAAATCATTAATCTCGTGTAAGTTTTTGCAGCTTTATTATAAGGTAAGTAAAAGAATTTCTTTTAAGTAATGAACGCTTGTATTTTTTTTCTTAAAGTAGTTTGTTTGGCATTATTTTTGGTGCAGTTACTTTACCGAATATTTAAAAAAAAAATACTAAATATTTTGTATTTTCGTTAAGGTGTAAAGTTGCATATATTGGACCAGTGGTCTGTCGCCCATATTGTACCGGTACAATTTAGGTAATGGGTATTTAAATACCGGTTTTATTTCAGATGGCTGCAAACCCGAAGAAATATGGTCAGTGGCCCGAAAGTAATAACGTAAAAATTAATATCCAAACTCCAACTTGTTCCAGAAATCCAAAACCAAAAGAAGAGTCTTGGTACCTACTGCAAGATTTGAACTGAAATCAGCGTAGAAGATATGGTTTGGTTGGTGTCCTAAATGTAAAGACTGGATACATTAATCTTGCGGTAACTTTATGACAAAAGAAAAATACGTGTGTGATTTGTGTGATTAAACATCTAATCTAATTCGTTTTTAACTGTGTTTGTTTCGTATTTTAGAAAATGTTATGATAAATTTGTTCCTTTGCTACACTAGATCATAAAAATGTTTAGATAATTGCTGTTTGTTATGTTATGTGTTTTATTTTTGTAAATAAATTATTTTGTTTGTTTGTTTTGATACATTTCATGCTTTTTTGGAAATATCAGTGATGGTCCAATATAGGAAACCTAGTAGTACAATTTAGGCAACTGGTTTCCCATTTTGTACCGAGTGTAGAGGTTTAGAAAAGTGCCCTTGTCGCATTTGTAACATTAATGAAAAAATACCAAAAAAATTAAGGTAATTAATCAGTTAACAAAGAACATTGTGCCACAATTTGAGCCAATTGCTACAAACCGGATAGGGGGTATAAACCAAAAAGTAAAAAGTGGTACAATATAGGCGACTCTTAAGCAACGAACGTCTCTAAGAGGTACCCCATATAAGCAGTAATTTTTGCTCTCTGAATTAAATTCATTTGAGGCATATTGATTTTTATTTTGACTTTGATTCATAGCCAATGTCAGTAAAAGAATTAATAACCTATTTCAACAAGCCTGATTTACAAGATGTTAGAATCGGTGTACAACACTTCAATAATGAACACAACTGTACGTGCTATTTTATATATTTTTCAAAGTCCTTTTTTCTTGATTTTGGGCATTGCCATGGGTTAGATTGGGTTAATTTAGGTTAGTTGTGTTTGGCTGGGCCCCCAGAGCGAGCGAAGCGAGCGGAGGGACACGCGTGAAGTGAAATATTAGAACAACACCGGGCTGCTGCCAAATGCGCAGGTCCGAAGTTCGAAAATTTGAGATAGGTAGACGCGAGTGGTGCCGCCTTAAAGCATGACGACTTTGAGAGTTATTTCATGATGGCTCGGTCTTATTCAAAGAAAAATGTGTCCTAAAGGCGCCTATCTCTAAGATTCGTAAAATAGGCCTTTTTAATGTGCAGTGAGTAAAATAATATACTAGTGCGTAAAGTAATTTGATAATATTTTTGTTTCTTTTTATATTTTTCGGTAGTAGAAAAAATTTCGTATGCTACTCATGTGTAAAGTACCCATTTCTTATTCATTGGATTGTCGCATGAGCCGTAGGCGAATGCGACAATATTCTCAATAATAAGAGGGGGCACTTTACATGCTTGTTGCATAAATAACTATTTACTTTATAAGAAGTAAATAATTATTATATCATATAACCTTGATCTAGGGCAAACGAATTCTCGAACAAAAGATGCATCAAAGTTCAATATTTATTATTTTTCAAGGACTCCAGACATTAGCATACATCCTGACTCAAAATAATTACGCCTTTATCTTTATATAAACATAAATTAATCATCACCGATGAATTTCGTGGTCCTATAAAAAATATTTTTGTTAGTTAGTCGTCCAAAGTATCTCTCTCGGTGAGTGCAAATAATTTGTTTTCTTCGAACGGGCATAAAATTTGATCGGAAACAGTAAGTCGGATACGATTGATATCACGAGGGGAACCTTAAGTTATCTACCTATTATACATGTTAGAAACGTGCGACAAATGGCTGTTCGCGCAAAAGTCTGACAAAGTTTTGCTTAAATTTGACTATTATTTTGTGTTTTATACGCCGTATAAATCTGCCGCGTGTGAAGTTGTGGACCTTGAAAATGTCTATTATAGGATTAATTATCCTTAAGAGTACCTATCCTAAAAATATTGTTGAATTTAATTTTAATTAATGGTATTTTAAAGTCAATGCAAATTAAAAAAGTTGGTTTCCAAGTTGCTAAGAGACACAAAAATATATGGTTGATATTAAGGATGCAAACCAGTTTACATACAATGGATTTTACTATTTCTCTAGGAAAACGATATGCCAGTGGCGTGTTAATACTTTAAAGAATGTTTATTAATAATGGAAAACGGAATTTCTTGTCTATATTTTGGCCCTAAAAAATTTTTTTTTCGGCAATTATTCACCTCATAATTTAGCGTCATTATAATCCAAAGAAACAATTAACGGTTCTATAGACTCATCTAAAATACCGTTAAGTTATCACATACTTTCCTAATCGATTCTAGATAATCCTAGAAATTTTCACACTATTTTGCGTAATTATTGTCTCTAGAACCACATCAACTACGGCTAAGTTAAATAATGTCAGTCGATTCAAAGCAGTAATTATCTTAGTTATGAATAAATCGATTTTGCACAATTCTAAAAATTTCAAAATACCTTCGCCTAATTGATCTCTAGAAGCACATAAACTACGGCTAAGAATAACAAATTCTGTTTTTCCCCTCCCTGCATTGTAAACAACCCATTTTGACACTGTTTTGAAGGACGTAACTGATTACCAAAAAGGTATCGATTGCCCTTGACGACGGTTTGTAAGTCAACTTACCACCCTTGGGTGGTAATAATTTATGTCACCCTGCATTCATTAAGTTTAAACTACAAACATAGGAGATACCTTTAATTTTTTATTTCATCAACAACGTTAAGCTAACAATGATTTACAAAAATGGAGTAATATTAAGTGAAATGAATATTAATAGTACAATTATTACATTTAAGAACATTATTTACAAAATTTGGATAAATGTTTTCTCGTTTTTTCTCAATTTGTATGGAATGTTCTGATTCCATAAATTCTCCATCTCTAACCAAGTTTTCTGTTACTCTTGAAGTACTGCAGGAGACTTCTGGCTTCGTAATATTGTACAAAATTTTATTTGCAACTTCCTTTTTATTTATGTGACATACTCACAAGACCACCTTTTCCAAAAAAGTTGAAATAGCATTTGTAAATGTTGATATCTAGACAATCTAGATATTGGTATTTCTGTTAAGTTTGGATCAGATAGTGTTGAGTGTCTACGTCCAATCAAAAAATGCGAGGGTGTTAGAATTTCATAATCATCTGGGCTAGCTGACATACCTAGGTACTAAGGGTCGCGAATTTAATACACACTCGATGTGCGCAAGAACTGTATAAAGACCTTTAAAGGTCAAAGTAGAATTACCAAGAATCTGTTTTAAATGTAATTTGCAAGACTTTACACCAGCTTTCCAGACGCCTCCGAAATTTGGTGAGTATGACATTATGAACTTCCAAGAAATATTTTCATTTACCAAGCTTTGAGATATTGAGTCAGATTCTTCCCCTAAAAACTCACCAAGCTGCTGAAGTTCCCGGTTGGCACCGACAAAGTTTGATCCATTATCCGAAAAAACGCAATTGGGTTTGCCTCTTCTTGCTACAAACCTACGAAAAGTGGCAATAAAAGCCTCTGATGTTAAGCTAGATACCAACTCCAAATGTATTGCCTTGGTCAGAGACAAATAAATAAGCAAATGTAACACTTGGATACCTTTGCTCCCCTTCCATTCCTGTCTTTAATATACAAATGGCCAGCATAGTCAACTCCTACATTATAAAAGGATGGTAAGGGATTAACATGTTCTTCAGGAAGTGTTCCCATAATTTCATCTACAGGAGTGGGAGTTGTACGAAAGCAGCTGATGCATTTATATGAAATTTTTCTAGACAAATTCCTACCATTTATTACCCAATATTTATCCCTAATTGAACTTAACAACATTTGTGGACCAGGATGTAATAATCTTTTATGTTCTGACTCAAACAAAAGGTGAGTGAATGCATGTTTCGCTAGGAGAAGAATAGGATGTTTTTTATTGTATGAAAATGTAGAATCATGAAGTCTTCCCCCAACTCGAACAAGGCCATTTTCATCTATAAAAGGATTAAGCCGCTGAACTGACTTCAATCTAATTTCATGTTTACCTTGAATACATACAATTTCTTGACCAAAACGCTCTTGCTGAACTATTTTTATTTAAACCAACAATGAGTTCCTAGTGTCGTCTAAACAAAGAGGACTCTTTAGTTTAGGTTTATTCAACTTCAGGATATTTCCAAAGCGAAGACAGTAAGCAACGGTTCTAATAAGACGATTAAAATTGCTAAAGTTATGAAAATGAAAGTCATTTTTAGTTACCACCACCTCACAAATATCTTTTTTCTTTTTACGTTCTGGTATGTTTTCAGAATACAGAATTTTATCATCCAGCCACAAAAAATCTGGACCATGCCACCATGTTTTACAAGTTATAATTTTATCAGGGGATAAACCACGCGATAGTAGATCAGCTACATTATGTTCTGATTTAACATACCTCCAGCTATCAATGTTGATCAAATTCTGAATCTGACAAACACGGTTTGATACAAGAGTCTGTAGAAGACTTAGACACATTCTTAACCAACCAAGAACTACTGTTGAATCATACCAAAGGAATATATTATTAAAATGCAGTTCCATAGAATCCATTCCCTTTTTTAATAATTTAGCCATTAGCAGAGCGCCACATAACTCTAACCGTCTGATTGTTTGGGTTTTAAGAGGAGCCACCTTAACTTTGAAGCATAATAGAGAAACTTGAATGTCATTATTAATAGAAAAACTTTTTAAATTATGTACGCTCCATATGCATCACATGACGCATCAGAAAACCCATGAATGTCAATAATTCTTACAGGGTCTTTTAGAAGTGCATGTCGGTTTATAGATAAATTATTTAAGTTATAAAATTGATATTTTAGTTTTTTTCCACTTTGAGTCCAAGTCCATCGGCGATGTTTCATCCCATGATATTTTTAGAGACCATAATTTTTGCAAAAGAATTTTGGCAATTAGGCTACATGGACCCAGAAGTCCAAGTGGGTCAAAAATCCGTGATATATCAGATAAAATAATTATTTTGCTAGTTTTCGTAGAAGTAGAAACATTTATGCTAAACATCAAGTTATCTAATTTGAATGACCAACACAATCCCAAAGTTTTATGTTGATCTTTCTCACCAAAATGAATATTCATTAAATCTATAGAACAAGGATCCTTAAATGTCTCAATCACATCCGGATCATTTGACACCCATTATCTTAATTCCATACATCCAGTTTTTAAGATACAATCTACATTTTTACACAACTCCAAAGCACTTTCAGTATCACCTGACCCAGTCAACATGTCGTCAACGTAGAAGTCCTTTAATATAACATTGGATGCTAATGGAAAGGTCTCCGAATTTTTTAAGCCAAGCTCCTTTAAACACCTTATGGCTAGGTATGGAGCTGACTTAGTACCATAAGTTACCGTGTTTAATTTATTTATACTCATTTATTTGACCATCACGTTTGAGCCTCCACAAGATCTTTTGCAGTGACCTCTGAGAAGGATCGACCAAAATCATTCTATACATCTTAGCCACATCTGCACACACAACCACATTGTGCTTTCTGAACCTTAAAAGAATGGCGAATAACTCATCTTGCAAATTTGGACCATTATACTGAATGTCGTTTTAAGATACACCTGTGTCAGTTTTTGCTGATCCATTGAACACAACCCTCAACTTTGTAGTCGTGCTATGTTCACTAAAAACACCATGATGGGGTAGGTAATAAGAGATTTCGTCTTCAGATGATTTTTCTACCAATGACATAATATGTTCCATGCTTTTATATTCTTCCATAAATGCCACATACAATTCTCTCATACTAGAATTTGTAAGAAGTCTTTTCTCCAAAGATAAAACCTATTCAAAGCATACTGCTTAGAATCCCCAAGTTTATCTGGTGAGTCGGCCAGTGGAATTTTTACAATAAACCTCCCTGATGCATCACGAGTTGTTGACTCAGTAAAAAGCCTTTCACACTCCATATTTTCCCTTGAAATATCCTTATTTTCAAGTTACAGCTCCTCTATCGCCCAAAATTTTTCAAGTTGTGTTTGAATATTCGAATTTACTGTTAGATTACAATTTGAAATTTTCGAGTTCATAATAATATTAGGAATTATTGATCCAGTAGCAATCCATCCAAGCCTTGTTTTTTGAAGGACTGGTTGATTCTCGCCTAATGGTATTTGTCCAACACATAACAATCTATAAAAGACATCAGCTCCGAGTAGCATATCAACTTTATTACCAGAAAAGGCAACGGATGGATCTGCAAGCTTAATATGAGGTGGGATGTTAAAGGGTGTATTTAAATTTTCACTTGGAATAGAACCATTTATATAAGGAACAACCAAACAATTTATCTCCAATTTAAAGGAATAATGCAGTGAATTAACTGTCTGATTGATACCAACTATTGAAATGTCAATATCTTGTGTAGAAAAACCTAATTTTTTACTTGCTTCCAAAGTAATAAGATTAGACTGAGAACCATTGTCTAATATTACTCGCAAAGTGTGATGCCTACCATAAGCATCACGGACTTAAACCAAAGCAGCTGACAACCACACTTCAGGCCAAGCATTGCTGTTATTAAAAAAAATCAGATTTTATTTGAACTATTGGTTGATTATTAATATTAGGACCATCAGGGTCATGAGGGTGTTGATTGCTTAAAGTATCTTTATCGTTAGGATTCGCATCCATTTTATTATCATAGTGCAACAATGTATGATGGATATAGCCACACTTCCTACATTTACTCGACTCACATTCTTTGCTAGTATGACTACCTTTACGCAAACAATTCAGACACAAACCCAAACTCTTTGCCTTTTCATACCTCATTTTTACAGTTAATTTTAGAAAATCCGAACAATTTTGTATAAAACGTTTGTCTTTACAATAAGAACAAACAATGTTTATAATAGCCATCCAAGACTTGCTCTTATGTTCCAGTTTTTTAAAATTGTTCTCACCTCTCCACTCGTCCCTATGGCCTGCCTTCCGTTTGTTTTTCTCTAAAGCTCCTAACATCTCAATCCTAGATTTTAAAAATGTCTTGAACTCATCCAAACTTGGTAGCCTATCACGGGGCTTTTTTTCTTCTCATACTCTCTGAGTCGTCGAGTCCAGCTTACCACTTACCAAGAAAATAACTATTGGGTCCCAATTGTCTGTTTGAATACCTAATTTACCTAACGCATGTAAATGTTTTGTTATATTGTCTACAATGCTACGTAGGTCGCTATATGATTCTTTACTCATAGAAGGTAGATTAGCAAGGCGTTTAAGATGTTCATTCACCAACACTGCTGAATTGTCATATCTTTCAGAAAGCATAACCCAAATAACTGAATAATTAGAGGCTGTCATGTCAACAAGATGAATTACTTGCTTGGCTTCGCCTTCTAGAGCACCCTTGGTCCATATTTGGTCCATTACAATAGATTTTTATTAAATACCATTACCATACCACTTTGTTTGTTTACGTTCATAAAATCCAAACACCAAATTTATTACCGACCAGCCGATAAGCTTACGTCGATCCACTAAGCACTAGCACTGCCCTTGAAGTACGGCGAACAAAGAAATCCCAACTTGCCTAAACATCCAAATCCAAGCTAAGATGCGTTTTATTTTCCAAGTGTCATAGAGTATTAAACAAGGTTATTTACTAACCATGCATCCAAATTTAGTATTGTGTATATTGTGTATTGTTTTCCAAAGCTAAACCAAAAGACAGTAGTTTTCCACAGGTTGTTTCGTATTTTTCATCACCAAAATCCGGTTCGAAAGACCATTTGTTGGGGCATTGCCCGCTATTTTTGGTTCTCCATAATATTCGAAATAATACACCACTTTAACACAACAACTTACAAGTTTATTAAAACTAATTAATAATAAAATAGGGCACATGGCCTTCAGATAATATAAAGGACAACAAATTAGTCAAAAAGATAAATAAATACTAAACAAAGTATAAAATAATAATAATAATAATAGAACATTAAGATAAAGCTATAGGTAACCAGTTCGCCCTAAACTTTGGACCAGCCAAAAAAAAAATCGGATAAATCGGGACTTAATGAAAATGTTTTAAAAATCGCCGAACTCGAAAACAGTAATAAAAATAAAAAAAATATAGAAGAGATGAAATTAAAAATATTTCATGATTTTGAAATATGACAAAACAAATGAAGTTAAAATTATATATAAGTTACAAGAAGTTTTATATTAAAAAAAAGGGGAAGACAGGGAAGTGAAAAATATAATAAATAAAGACATGGATTTTATATGCACATTTTGGAGGTTAGAGAATATGTTAAGAAGGAAAAAATTTCAAATATTTCAAATTTGAAGATGCATGAACTAAGGTTTTTTTCTCCCATTTTTTTACCTTCTGTATACCATAGAGTATAAATCAACAATAAACAATATGTTATATTATTAAAAGCTGCAAATATATAATATAACAGAAAAAAGGGCAAACAAAATGATTTATAGAAGAAAAACATTCAATATGTGGAAAGGTTCTGTCACGTTGGTAGTATATTAGATAATATAAAGGACAACAAAATAGTCAAAAAGATAAATAAATACTAAACTTAAAGTATAGAAAAAATAATAACAATAGAACATTAAGATAAAGCTATAAGTAACCAGTTCGCCTTAAACTTCGGACCAGTTGGAAAAAAAATCGGATAAATCGGGACTTGATGAAAATGTTTTAAAAATCGCCGAACTAGAAAACAGTACTTAATTGAAATAAAAAATAGAAATGATGAAATTAAAAATATTTCATTATCTTTATAATAATATATTATGATGCAGGTGGTTTTTGTTATACTCTGGTTTTATGTTAAAAAAAAAGAGGAAGACAGCGAAGTGAAAAATATAATAAATAAAGACATACATTTAATATGCACATTTTGGAGGTTAGAGAATATGTGAAGAAGGACAAAATTGCAAATATTTATTTAAAAATAAAATTATGTGCCTCACCTTTATAAGCACACAACTGAAGTGAAACTTCTGAAAAAGATATTAGTAATTGAGTTTTTATTTTGTTAGATTTTTTTCCTCGACTTTTGCCCCGGCTTCAACACCTTTTTTTATTTTATTTTTTTGCTTTTTTCAAGTTTTTTTCTCATAAAGCATTTTTTTCTATCCATTTTTTGCCATCCCCGACCTCGTAGCTCAACTCCTTCGCCTTTTTTCGCCGAAAACCACGTTTCTCTAACTTTTTTTTATTAATTGTTTTTTCATATTATGTTTTATAATACTTTTATTAACTTTCCGAATAATTTTTTATGTTTTTTTCCCATTTTTTCGAAAATTTTTGAGTATCTGGGGGGTGGGGGATATAATCCACCCTCCACTGATGCAGATTTTCGATCCGAGGCTCTGTTACAGAGATATCCCCAAAACCCCTCCTTAAATTAGAGGCCTGGTCCCTCCCATATGGTCAAAGGTAGTCCCCATGAGGCGCGCCTACCATATAATTTCGACCCTGTAGCTCTTCTCGTTCTCCCGAAATTAAATATTTTAGTTTTATTCTTTTCAAAAGAACCAAAGGAGGAGCATTATAAACATTTAAAAGAGGCACTGAAAAGGCCTTCAAAAGTGGCTACAAATTCAAGAAAAACTGAAGCTGTTTATACAAGAGAAAAACTAATGTTGTGAAACAGTTTTGCTGTGAGCAACATATTAAATATTAAACGAAGTTAATAAATAAAAAATTAAATAAAAAAAATAAGGGTTACATTTAGTATGCCAAACAATATATAAAGATAACAAAAACATAATAAGAAAATTAATACAAAAAGTACAAGTTTAAATAAACTAATGTTTGAAGCATTCAAAAAACAAAAATCGAAGACAATATATAGATTATTGTCAACGATATTATAATAATTTCCTTTTACTGTTCCAATAATATGAAAAGCTAAACTTATAATAAGTATGTATATTTACATCTGATGTTATTGTGTTCGCATTCCAAGAACTGGTTTATTGATTTTTCGCTGCGTCGAAAAATCTAATCTTTAGCTCGAGAAGAGCGCGTATGTTTTGGGTCGTTGCTTATGTCATTGTCTTTTACTGTATAAACAATGCTTATGTTTTTCTTTTCAGTCTAGAATAAACGTCTTTAGTTATCGGCACGGAGTTTTTGTT
>JAEQML010082547.1:0-10774 GCA_016904865.1 Pissodes strobi | reverse complement strand
ATCCATATAGGAGACACCAGAACGGCATTTATGTATTTATGTCATGATGGATTAGCCGGACGTGGTTCCAATAAAATTACTTCTTGTTTGTTCTATCTTTTAAATGAAGGTGTTCTGACATCCAGGTCAAATTTGATAATATGGTCTGATAACTGTGCAGGTCAGAACAAAATAGGGTCATTCTTTTTGTTTTGATATTTTTTATTGCCTATGGCTTATTTCAATCCATTGAATTTCTTATGTCAGAAAAAAGTCATATTATACCATGTCACGAATTATTTAAAAACTTTCCCTTTACTGCACAAGGAGAAAGAGATTCGGATTCTAATTAGAATTAAGTTTGCCTACTTTTCTTCTCATTTAAGTTTTTGTATCGTTTTTCATTTAGTTGTCTATTTTTTGTAAAATTATTTGTTTTTATTAACTCTCATTAAAATCTAAATAAATAGTTTTAGAAAAATGTATTTTGATTTTACTCTAAAAATCAAAAAATAAACGCTGCAGAACTATCCTATGTGCCTTATCGTTTATTCCTGTATATTCTATCTGATTGCAGAACTATCCTAAGTCACACGTCAGATAACGCAAACTATGCTATATCCAGATTTTTCCAAAGTATACAAAATACATTCTTTTGGACTAAACTATATTATAAAGCTTCACCCTTAATGTCAATAATATAATTTGTATAACGATATTATCAAAAACCTAAATGTGAAGTGAAAAAAACCCTCTCCTGTAAAATTTAATTTTTGCAGTTAAGCTACTTCTGCTCTGAAGCGACGACATTTCTTTAATTATATACCTATATTATAAACACTCGTGTTTGTATTTTTACTTTTTTAAACTCTGCTTTTGGAAACTATATGAATTTCAACGCAAATCACATTTTTGCGTTTTTATTCATCATTTTCAATATCCCCCCGCCCCGGTTGCATCTTTGCGAAGGACTGTGAATTTTTGTATTGTTAAGTCAAAATATTAATTTGTAAAATGGAACAGGGCGATAGCTGGTCTAGGAAGGAAATTCAGCAGTTAACACCCGCGGGTTCTGGTGACCTTAACCCCCGGATTTAAACAATTTTCGAATATGCTATGAGAAAGGAATGTTATTAGAAGTACTTTAGAAGAAAAAATCTGCGGACGAATCATTTTTGCAAGAAAAAATTTAATAAAATCGAGAAAAAATGATAACGTACCACATATTATTTGTATTTACATCCTCAGACATCCTGAAAATGATATGGACATAATAATTACCAGCACAAATAGAAAGTTTGACTCTTAAAAACGTGGCAAATTTTGTAATACTTATATACAAAATAAATACAAAATAACCTTTATATATTTTAAAACAATTCATTGGCTTGCAAAAATTTGCCGAAACTATTCGTTCGGTAACAGCACCATAGATAAATATTAAGTGAATAGCAGGCTTTCAGTTTACTACCGTGTCTGACATGTCTGTTTGACATTTGTGAAAAATTACATCGATGATTTTAACAGTGTTGCCAGTTGCCACATACTATAATATATTTCACATTGTTTGCTCGAATGTAATGACTGCCGTATAATTTCGACTTGTATGATAATATAAGATTCATAAGTTATCGGCTTTAGTCATAGAATTGAACTAATTTAAAATGTTTTTTCTTTCTTGGTTTTGGGCATGTCTTGGTTAGTTTGTGTTGGTTGCGCCCCCGCAGCGAGCGTACCGACCGCTTTTTCACAGAGGCCAATTGTAATCATTTCCCCTAGTTTGGGTTAGCTATGATTAGTTACGGTTCGTTTAAGACAGTAGGAGCTTGCGCAAAGCGCAAGCCTTTATTCGCGGAAGCCTGACCGTAATCATTTCCATTACTTTGGGTTAGCTTTGGTTAGATATGGTTAGTTGCGTTTCGTTTAAGCCAGTACGAGCTTGGCGCAAGCCTGTTTTCGCGGAAGCCCGACCATAATTATTTCGTTTACTTTGGGCATTGTCTTTATAAGAAGAAAGTCGTTCAACGGGGCCTGTGGAGAGGTGCTGCCCCCAGTGGCTGGCACCAAAAACAGTATTTATGAATGAAAACACGTGCAATGTTTACCCTACATACGAAAAGGAAGGGGTAGAAAGGGGAATACAATATTATATTCGCGGAGCCGTAGATTTCCAAGAAATATCTTCAGCCAAGGCTAAGTGGCTAGAACCGGTTTTATCCTTAGACTGCACACCGCTCACTCCTCCAAGTCCTAAGTACCTTCGTACCACTTGATCATTCCTGTTTAAAGTATTGTTGCAACTATTAAGGGTGGGGTTGGGTGGGGTCTTATTTACTTCGACGAGGCTTCATATAATTAGGATTAAAAAGGTTTTATCAGTTTAATTTTAACACACAAAATGAAATTTCCAATACTGCTTCCCCAATCTTGACTTTTCAATTGAATTTATTTTATGTTTGAGAAAATGGTTTTTAGCATTTTTAACACATTGATTTTTGTGTCAATTTCTTTGCTAGTTTCTATTTTATTCATATAGGCCTAATTGAATTGGTGCAGTAGTCGAAGAAAATAGATTTGCATATGCCATTAAAAAATGGGAAAATAATGAACAATAATAAAATCCTATTTGCTAAATGTAAAACGTTTTGACTTGATATAAGTAAAATTTTACAATATAAACTGGATATTTTAACGCATTCAAAATTAGGAACACTAAAAACATATTATTAAACTATAAAAAAAATTATATTTATAAAAATTGATTATTCGTTTCCTATTATTAGTCAAAAAGTAAGGTATCACAATTTTTAAACTTGCAATGTTTATAGAGAAATATAGATAAAAATTAAATTTAGTTCCAATAGTAGGTAGGTATAGTTATTTCATGTATTTTTTCTTTTCATAGAAAGAAGACAATTAAACATTTTCTGCAATTTTATGCTTTAATGCACCAGAAACATGTATTTATCAAATTATTGATTAAAATGTCTTGTTATTTGGAGATTAATAATAAAATTAAATATTTTTATTTTATTAAATTTTATTATTTTTGCAAAAGAGGGGGAGATAAGAAATAAGGTGTTTAAAAACTGAAATCAAAACTCTTACCCTGGATAAGTCTTTATTTAATATGAGTTCGGCATATATTAATACTAATTTATGTATCGGTACATATAATATTGCTCCAGGCCAACAGCCAATGTTCAAAACTTTCAATCGCTTATAGCCATTATTATCATTATTACATAATTGACAATCAAATTAAATTAATATAAATGTACTCTTCAAAATATATACTGTAGTTTATTCGCTATAATCAAGTAAATAATTTTTGAAAAAATTCGGATTTAGGATAGTGAAATAAACAATATCCGAGTAAAACTATATTTACTCGAAAATTAAACAATTCAATTGATAAAACACATCAACCTATACAACCCTTAAAACTAAAGAACAAGTATATAAGATAAAAAATAAGCATCGAGAGTAGTGTGCTGTTTCGGGCAACTTCTGGTTTGATTCATCCCTTATTTTCAACTGATCATTTTATGTTCACTTGTATTATTTCCCTTTGAAATAATTCATTTATTTTATCTTAGATGTCAAATTTTTTCATATCAAAGTTTTGTGTTATTGCCTATCAAACTTGTAAAGTTATATACATGTTCTTAAAATAACTTTCTTGTATATTATAAGTTACAATTAATCACCAGAAACCATAATTATTTTTGCTATTTTTCAATCAGAAGTTGCTAATATAGCTATTGTGATAAACTGATGTATCAAGAGATTAGATCGACTACAACTCCATAAATAAGTACTTATAAATATTACTTAAATATCGAAAAGTAATTGGACTACATTAACATAGATACAACCTAAAAGCATCACCATTTAATAAGAATCAACTAATAAATTAATTATAATCAGTCGATTAATGTTTTATCTTTATTTAAATATAAGATGATTCACAGATCTCATTTATTAGTATTTAAAAATTTATATATGTATATATATTTAAAACCGTCAAATCATATTCAAAATCATGTTTCGTGCCAAACAATATTGGTCCATAAAACTTACTTTTTAATTTAAAAAATTCAAACTCGCTAGAAAAATATTACTTTTTTACACTGTGAAAAAATCCTTAATTGTAGTAAATTGGAAAAATACAATTATATAATATATATTTAAAGTTTTATGTTCCAGTTAAAAAAAACAGCAAACAACTTTTTCGAATACTAAGTAACTAAAAATAACTCTTGGAGTAATATTAAAATGTTGTTTTTTACTCCGTGAATAAAAGCGGATAGTGAATAAAAAAATTATAACGTCAATTCGCATTTTGAATATGACTTACATTGTTTATATATTAAAGTCCTTAATAAAACATTAATTATGAATTCCCGGTGGGATAAACATGAATCACCTTCAAATCAGCTTATTCGGGCAATAATTGATTTTTTGTTTTAAAAATAAATAGTACATTGGACATATCTATGCTTTGCTGTATTGAAAGCCATCTAAGTGGCTTTAGCATCAAATTAATGGGAGTATAATGTGTACAGAATAATATAATGCGCATAGCTTTATTTCGTAGCAACTGGAGTCTTTGTATATCAGCCTTTTTACCTGATATCAACAATGAAAAACAGTAATTGAAATGCGGATATATAATGGTATTATATATAAGAACACGACTCCAGTGACTAAGAATCTCAGCTATTCTCCTAAAAAATTCTATTTTTTCCAATTTTTTTTCTAATATGATCTACATGTAACGAAAAATTAAGCTGAGAATCCAAGACTACCCCTAAATATTACTAGATGCATTTTCAAATAGGCTATTAGATATCTATCTTAATCCAATAATTATTTTCTAGAAATCTATTACAATTCTGCTTAGAGCCAAAAAACCATGTACTTTGTCTTTTTTTTTTAACCTAAGCCTATTTACTATTTACACACAACGAGTTATAAAGGATGTCAAGTTTTGATTTCGTGGTATCTACTACCTGATTAAAATCCTTCCCGCAAACACAGATCAACATATCGTCCACAAACAAACTTAGAAATGTATAATTTAAAACTCGGTCTAGGTCATTGACATATAGCACAAACAAAAGGGGGCTCAGAACACTGCCCTGCGGCACCTCTATCTCACTATCAAACGGATTTGAGGACGCATTATTCACTCTAGTCACATGGGAGTGATCCTCCAGGCGATCAGTGAACCAAAAAAGTGCACTGTTTGTAATTCCATAGGCCTGTAGTTTGTGGATAAGTCTTCTCCTATTGATGAAGGTGAAGTAAAGAGTACCCAAGTACACAAAAAGCACTCTTTAAAAATTTAACTGCTCAGATTTCTTGAACCATATTTAATGGGAAAATATTTGGCACCAATGATGAAGACATACTTTGTAGGCACAGCGATCAAAGAAAGCTTTCTCGACCAGGGGATGTTCCTTTACAAATTGATGCTCTCAAAATAGACGTTATCTGAAACAAATTAAAATCTAATGTAATTTTGACTTAGTTTGTAAAGAATTTGTTTGTCAAAAACTGAAACAATTAAAACAATACAAATGTGGAACAGCCCAAAAAAGTAAATTTAAAGAAATCTAAACGCGCGTGCTTTAAAAGTGCTCTTATACACTTATATCATAATATGCTATTAATTAAATTCAATATCCATTCCATACATTTGTCATCCTTCCTTATACATACCTATCAATCAATTAATTAACTATTCAAAACTGTTCATAGACACCTAGACGTGCAACATCTACTATGTATTTACGTACAAAATAAACGTTAATATGAGAAAGCATACTGATGGATATAAAAAAGTAGATGTAAAGATTTACCCTATCCCTATCTACATATATATGATTATTATAAAAATGTTCATCGTATTTAACACGTTAACTGCCACGTGAATCAAATGTGTCTCACAAGTGACATATTCATTTAGGCCATGTGAACCATCCATGATTCACGTGCAAACTATGACTTTTATCTCTGTAGCTCGCCAGCGATTCACACTGGCCATTTAAACGCACGGTAGTTAATAAAGCATGGCCTCATGAACAAATTAAGGTAGTTAGCCCACGTAATTTTCTTATGGGACGTTAAATATAGTTTATTCTTAGACGCATTTTATTGAGAAAATGAAATAAATACTATTACATGTTAAAAAATACAGAATGGGTACCAACATACAAACTATACAGATCTTAAATCTAACATAAGAATAACTTTGCTATTCTTTTGAAAAAACATGTGATTTTGTGAAACAGGTCACGCAGTAGTACTTATAGCATTGGATGCACTTCCATCTAGTTTGTGCAGTATTTTTGGCTGCCACGGATCTCCCCTTTTCTTGAGGTATTTTAGAATAGCAAAAGGAGCATCTTATCTTATTATAACGAGAATAGACAGGTTTTGTCACGTATGATTCACACGGCCTGCTATGCAATTTCGATCAGCCAGGCCACGTGAGACATACTTGATTCACGGTCAAAAACGCAAATTTTGACAGCTATTGACAAGTAATAGATACCTTGTCATCATTTTTAAGATTCTGGAAGTATAATAAGGAATTTTTATGTCGTAGCCCATGGGGTCAAAAAAAAAATTGTATTGTGGCAGTTAACGTGTTAATTAAACCTGTTCTGTTTATTAAACTTCGAAAACTACAAAACAAAGGAAGTGGGTACTTTTGTACTTACCTAGAAAAAAAACGTAGATAGATAATCGCAATTTACTCAGCCCAAAATTAATCATTACAACCCAAACACAAACATTTTACAAAGTAAAGCTTGTTCAACTTGAACAATGGCGGAAAATATAAAAATAAACAATGAGATATTCGGAATTATTACGAACACTCGTCCACTCCGCGCCGCCAGGTAACAGCCCTTGGGAATGCACCAATAGAAATGTAGGAACTCCCTCCTCGCAACGTTTCTCGTAGGACGCGTAGTAATTTCTTGAAATTCGTCAATGGGCACATTTCAGGCCGGACGCCATCTAGGGATGAGGCCTTTTTTCAGTTCGAGGTTGAATAACTATTCCCTATATAAACAAGGCTTTGGGTGAGCTTGAGTTAGCTTTGCTTAGTTTGGGTTAGTTTTGGTTCGTTGGGGTTAGCTATGGTTAGCTGCGTTTCGTTTAAGTCAGTACGATCTGCGAAGAAAGGCTTGCCCGAAGCGCAAGCTCTTTTTCGCGAAAGCCCGACTGTAATCATGTCAATTAGTTTGGGTAATTAAATACAGGGTGTGTCATTTAAAAACAAAGTTGTTTTTTTTCTATCACCCTGTATACCATCAGTTGAAAGCTGAACAAATGCTAAAAAATTTAAGATCGTTTGAAGGCAAATAATTTTTGTACAAAACTTTTTTTTGTAAATACTATACTTTCCGAGATAAGGTATAGACCCCTCATAAACGGGCCACCCTGTACACTTTAAATATGGTGTATACATCCAGCGGCTGCGAACAGGTCGTAGCTCAGAACGAAACGTCAGAAAAAACAATATAATCTTTCTTCGAAGAGAAATATGCGTGTTTTGTAGTAAACAGAATATTTTATACTCAAAAATAAGCATTTTTTATTTTTAAAATGAATCATTTTTAAATTCATGTCTGTAATTTATCTGAAAAATTGTCCGACGTAACGACTAATCATCGTACTATGTCCTATTTGGCCAAACTACTAGAAGATTGCGGTTGCCATTTGAAGAAAGAAAATTTGTTTCCAGATGTTCAGGAATATTTGCTTTTAAATTATTCAAAACTGAAACTATTAAATGGAAAAATGGTAAATAAATTGGTGTCTAAATATTATATAGATATATTTTATCAGACATAGATATTTCCGTCTTTAAGAACAACGGAGGTGACAGAAGAATAAAAAAAACTTAATTATGTAAGTGAGATGTACAGGGTGTTGGGTTATATTTTGAACAGAGTCTACAAGCTTTATTTTTATAGATATGAAACATTGTTAATAAAAAAGTTTTAGGATTTCGTCTCAACCGCCACGCGTCATCCTTGAATATACAAGGTGTGCCATGTAGCAGTGGTGAATATCAACTTTGTTATTTTAAGTGGAACACCCAGTATATTATTGCATATTTGGATTTTGCGGAGAATTTTAGACATATTTCATGGATAATGTCCTATACCTATCTCCAACTGTTTTTGAGATATTGACAGTTGAAAATCGACCATTTACCAAGTTTGATAGCCTGTGTAATCTAAACGGCTAAAGATAGAGCAAAATGGTTTGCACTTTCCTATCTTGGTTTTTCATAAGCTATCGTTTGACACTAACTCTCGATTTAACCAGAGGTTAAATTTAACCGGAATTTCTTAACCTCTGGTTAAATAAAAAAATACTGTCAAACGATAGCTTATAACAATCCAAAAAAAGAAATGTGCAAACCATTTTGCTCTATCTTTAGCCGTTTAGATTTTACAGGCTATCAAACTTGGTAAATGGTCGCTTTTCTGAATCCGGATGGTTTTTCGAATGACAATTATCCGAACGACAGTTCTTCGAACGACATTTCTTTGAATGGACAGTTCTTCGAAAAGACAATTCTTCGAATCGACAATTTTTCGAATGTGTAATTCTTCGAATGTGTAATTCTTCGAATGGACCATTTTTCAAATCTTTAATTTAGTTTGGGTTAGTACCTTTTACCGTTTTAGCAAAATTTCTGCAATGCCTCGGTAGTGTAGAAGGTAGCGTTCTTGCCTGTCATTCCGGCGCTGCGGGTTCGATTCCCGTCGGTTGCGACAGATGTTTTTTTATTGTTTTTTATTAATTTACCTTTTTTCCTAGTTTTGGGTTAGTTTGGGTTAGCCTTGGGTTTGTTTTGGTTAGCACTTGGTTAGTTATTGTTGATTGAGAACCCGTAGCGAGCGAAGCGAGCGGAGGGCCATGCAAAGCCCTAATAATACCTATTAACATTTATATTATAGTCGCCTATACGCCTGTCATAACAAGATGCGATCCTGTACGTTAGATATGAATATGTCACAAGAGAAAATACCTACGATAAAGATCGTACATTTTGATCCATCGAGCCGCCTTGTTATCAGTGTTTTCGGCGAGTCGGAAAGTAGGAAACCCCGGCCGGCGGCGGAGAAGCTATTGCACAGTAAGTCTCCATCCCTTTTACCTTTGTTCCGGGGTGTATCGCGCGCACTCTTTTTGAACGTTTTATTAGTTGCTTTTTTAAAATTATCTTTATGTTTTTTATAATTTAATATTTTCGAAAAACGGTCCTTTAGAATAATTATCCATTCGAATAATTGTCCATTCGAAAAACTGTCCTTCGAAGAATTGTCTTTCGGAAAATTGTCATTCGAAAAATAGTCCTAGATTCCGATTTTCAACTGTTAATATTTCAAAAACAGTTGGAGATAGGTATAGGACATTACTCATGAAATATGTCTAGAATTCCCCGCAAAATCCAAATAGGCAATAATATACAGGGTGTTCCATTGAAAATAGCAAAGTTGATATTTACCACTGCTACATATGGCACACCCTGTATATTCAAGGATGACGAATCGTGACGGTTGAGGCAAAATCTTTCATATTTACCATTTTTCTATATCTCTAAAAATAACGCGTGTAAACCCCGTTCAAAATACAACCGAACACCCTGTACAGGGTGATCTATTATATTTTGATCCTCTTTACCTTTATCATAACAGGTACAACAAAACTTTAAATATGGAAGTTTTAGAACTTTGCCTAAACGGTCAGAATATTCTATCAGACAAAAAAAATGAGCATCGAAAAGCGCAGAAACATTCACAAGTTTGCTTTTTTAAAATTGAACCACCTATTTTTTATTCCAAATTTCGATAGAGAATATTTTTCTGCAACCAAAAATATATAATTTGTTTATATTTTTCTTAGCAATTAGGTTCAAATTTAAATTCAAAATATTTTGTAAAAGTTATTACCTACTACAGGTATTTCTAAAGGTAGAGACTGGTAATGCCTAGAAAGGTTATAAGATGTCAAGCTGCTGCCAGATTGTCAGGCAGTATTAATTATAATTAAAAATGGGATATCCTGCTGAAGAAAAAGCTTCCATCATTCAACTTTATTATGCTAATAATTCTAACGCTAATCAAGTGATATTGCAATACCGAAGACTTTACCCCAATCGAACTACCCCTTGTAAAAATACAATCAAAAATATTGTAAAAGCGTTCGAGACCCGGAAGGAAATACAGCGAAAAAGAAGAATGGTGGTTAGTAACGATGAAGAGCAACTCGGCGTCTTATTGTTATTTACAGGTAAATATTTTTAACATTGTTGAAAATGTAGATATAACTATGTATCAAAAATCTAGATAATCGTGAATCAAGCACAAGAAGCATTGCAAGCCAAGCCATGACATCACAGAACAAAATTTGGCAAATTTTACACAAACACAAATACAACCCCTATTGATTTATATCAATACAGGGTTTAACGGAATATCACAAAAACCAAAGGCTTTAATTTTGCAGAGAAATGTTAAGGCGAATCCAGCAAGACCCTAATTTATTAAATAGAATTTTGTTTACTGATGAAGCCACGTTTACAACTTCTGGGATGAAAACCCATATAAAATCCAAGCCGTTAAAAAACAGGGGAGACGTTCAATTCATGTTTGGTGCGGGATGTTGGGTAATCGT
The DNA here is from genome assembly GCA_016904865.1 of Pissodes strobi. Taxonomy (NCBI): domain Eukaryota; kingdom Metazoa; phylum Arthropoda; class Insecta; order Coleoptera; family Curculionidae; genus Pissodes; species Pissodes strobi. The sequence goes on along the minus strand of JAEQML010082547.1, from coordinate 85 downwards.
ATATTAGGACCAATCATTTATTACGAAAATTTAAATGGTACGAGATACTTTCATTTCCTTGAAAACCATATCGAAAATATATTAG
>JAEQML010082546.1:0-10775 GCA_016904865.1 Pissodes strobi | reverse complement strand
TTTTTTTCGGCACGATGGTACCTTCATTCCATAAATACTCCTTATGCATCGTTTTTGTAAAATTAAAATTCTCTCAATATCAGGAGAGTTGCCCCAAAATGCCAAACCATACCTTACCTTCGATTGAATAAATGCATAGTATGCAGACATAGCTGCATCTACCCCCACATTCTCAGCTATCACACGCAATGCATAGCTGTACCTCGAAATACGTTTTGCGACACTCTCGACATGCGCTCTCCAGTCCAGTCTCCGGTCTATCTCTACACCTAGAAATGAGATTTCTTCAGATGATTTAATGTGTACGCCATTATATGTGAAGCTAAATTCCGCTTCCCTTCTGTTACCAAAAACCAGACATTGCGTTTTCGGCACATTAAGCAGCAAATCTGAAGCTGTAAAGAACCTATCGAGAGTCTCGAGTGCCTTGTATAAGTCCGTCAACACTACATCAGCGTTTTCTTCGCTAAATATGAGGGTAGTGTCATCGGCATATAGAACAGTATATTGTCCTGTTATATCGGCCAGTTCGTTGGTATAAAGGATATACACGTTTGGCAAGAAATTTTTATCCATAGGATTTTAATGCGATAACAGAGTACGTTAGATACGAGACCTAAAGTTAAAAAGAGACACAACGTATGCCATTCCTTGCGCTGCTTTCCCCTTCCAGCAAGGCGTGGTCACTCGGCGTTCGCTGTCGGCGACCGTCCGATTCGAGTTTAGTAGTTTAGTTTAGTTTAGTAAGGGACACGTCGCTGAGGACAGATTATTTCTGGCATACTTCATTTTTACGATTTTTGCGAAATTTTCTTTGTTTCTTAGTTACTTTTAATCACTGTTCTATCCGAAAATACAACAGTGATTTTAAAATTATTGATTACAAGAGGCTGTGCGGAAATGATGCAAAATAAAATAACCTGTTTGTTTGACCTGTTTCTATGCGCTTACAGACAGTGTTGCCAGGCGATTGTCAGATTTCACCAGATTCTGCGAATTGAAAAGTTGTCAGATTTGACCAGATTTTATCAGCAGTTATGTTTTTTTTTAACAAATTGGTTACAAAAAAAATAATAATTAATAATTTCCACCCAAATCTGATTAAAAACTTAATTTAAAAAGAAAAATAAATTAGGAATGGTTCTATGTATTCAATGGAACGAAAACATTAACCGTTTAGCATTGCAAACTTAACTTTAACTTAACATGACATACCTGTTCAATAAAAATTTAAACTGAATACGATATTTATACAACTACTTCATCTTTTACTATAAATGAATGCAGAACGTTTAACCAAAAGCTTATCTGGAATATTGTAGCAAAAGCAATGTTGGTTATTTTGTTTGCCTGAATGCAGTCCAAACTTGTATCAATGTTACTATTTTGCAACAACACTCTCTATCTAACAAACAACACAGTACAATTTAAAAAACCAGTAGAACAAAGCGTCATACGCAATGAGTCAACAATGGGTCTTCTTAAATTGCAAAATTCCTAAATGACGAATAATATGTCGAAATTAATAGGTAGGGGAAGGAAATAATTCAAGAGCAAGACTCAACGCAAGCAAAGCGGAAATATGATGCTCGGACTTTATTTTTAATTCGCGTGTACCTATCGCAAATTTTCGACCTTCGGACCTGCTCATTTCGCAGCAGCCCACTGTTGTCGTTCTAATATTTCACTTCACATGTGCCCATCCGTTCGCTTCGCTCGCTCCGGGGGCGCAACCAAACAAAACTAACCCAATCCAACCCAAGGCAATGCAATGCAAATGAAGAAAAAATAACTTTGAAAATTATATGAAATAGCGCGTACGCATGCGTGAAGGCTGAAAATTTCGGTAGGTAGACGCGAATTATTTTTATATTTTAGGGTAACGCAGTTTTCGGGGAAGTTCCGAACTCTAAAAAATCCTAGCTGGCGTTGTATGCCGTTATAGTATAAATTTACCAAAATACGTACAATACAATAGAGGTTTTTATTTGACTGCAATCCGCATAGAAAAAAATGTAAATTGTACAATATTCCATAAATCACCAGATTTGACCTATAAAATAAACAATTTTCACCAATCAACAAAACCTTCTCAAAATCACCTGATCTGATGAATTTTCACCAAGTTCGGCAACGCCGTAATACAGAAAGTTCGTCGATCTGCCTCGGTGGTCTTCGTCGCCAACGAAGGTCGTCCTATGCGAGAGCGTCCGCGCGTTTGTTGCTGAATGGAAGGGGAGTAGGGGAAACCAGGGGAATTCCGTCTCTTTCTCTTTTTAACTTTAAGTCTCGTATTTAACGTACTCTGTTATCGCATTAAAATCGTATGGATAAAGATTTTTTGCCAAACGTGTATAGTAAGCGGCCCAATATGGAGCCCTGAGGCACTCCCTTATTTACCGAAACTCTGTCTGAAACAATTGATCTACCATAAGCATCATTTTCCACAACTTGCTGAGTCCTATTTGTTAAGTAGGATCTTATTAACTGTAAGGCATTTCCACGTATACCATAATTTTCTAATTTTTTGCACAAAGTATCATGATTGACACTGTCGCGCTTTTGACAGGTCCATGCACATGGCCATTGTAATATTCTTGCCATTCAATGAGGTCAGTACAGTACTAATTGCCTGATATATAGCCCTTATGGTAGATTTTTTCTTCCTGAAGCCATTTTGTTTATCTGAAATAATAGAGTGCTCCTCCAAAAAATGTATCAGTCTGTTATAAATCAACCTTTCAAAAATCTTTCCGACATTGCAAAGAAGAGAAATGGGCCTGTAGTTTACCTCCTGATCAATATCACCCTTCTTGAAAATGGCTTTTACTAATGCATTCTTTAAAAGATCTGGATAAACCCCCGTTTCAAAGCAAAGATTAATTATGCAGGACAATGGGTCGACAATTGATTCTGAGATTTCTTTAATTATTTTAACAGGCAGGTTATCATCCCCTACGGATTTCTTATTTTTAAGAGATTTTATAGTTTTAAGTATTTCATGAGAAGTGGCCGGCAAGAGAAATACAGACTTCAACACAGGTTTTAAAGGAAATTTATAATTTACATCAGATTTAACAGTTGGGCAAGCATTAATGAAATATTTGTTTAAGTTATTAACGATCTTTGTATTTTTTACAAAAGTTGTCAAGAATTGTAGTATTTTGTTTGTTATTCTCTGTTATATCCCTAGTCAGTTTCCAAGTAGCCTTGACTGTTTTCTGAATTTTTTATGTACTGAGTATTTGATATTTTTTTCGCTTCTTTTGTAACGTTTTTAAGAATTTTATAGTATTTATTAAAGTATTGAGTAGAAATTAATCCTTTGGTTTTTTTAAAGTAGAGAACCCTTTTTATTTTGCATGATTCCTTAATTCCCTGAGTAATCCAGTAGTTTTTTGCTTTTTACAGACACTTTTTAATAGGAAATAATATAATGAAAATATTTGTAAGTATGGCCAGGAAGACAGAATATGCCTCGTTAGCTGTCCGAGAGCCATACACATCTGACCAGTCAATCTCAGCAACTTCTTGTTTAAAAGATATGATTTTACCCATTGGAAAAACTCTCCTGTACACAAATCTTCTATTACTACTATCACCCAGCTCTCGAATATGAACAACCTGCGAATGATGATCAGATAATGCCGTATTCAATACATAACTAGACAACTCATCAATATTACAAAAAATATTATCTATTAATGTCGCAGACTGCACACACTCACGAGTAGGTTTAAATATACATTGTTTAAAATTATATACATTAAATATATCCAAAATTTGTTTGACTCGAATATTTTGTGCTTCTAAAAAATTTACGTTAAAGTCACCAGCAATAACTACTTTATACCTTGGATATTTACAGTATATATGCTCGAGAATATCCTGAATACGTTCTATAAATACCTCAAATAATCCCACTCCACGACGATATAAGCACAAGACAAGCACCTTTAGGTTTTCCTCATAAGCAGCAACACACTCGATATCACCCTCGACGCACATGTCAGCAATAGCGTTGACAACTTTGTAAGAATTTCCTCTCCTACAATAGATGCACATGTGTAGACAAGAGATTCGAAATTTTACGTAGATTTCGAAATTCTATTAGCTGTTGTCAAGGAAGTTACAGGTTTTTCATAATCTTCGAACATATTGTACGATACAGGACCTTGAACAAAATTAATAAAGTGTAATATTTCCGAAACTATTAGTGCCACGTCGAAACGTATAAGAGAAAAAAGTTTACTTTTTAGATGATCTACGCTTTCGTTTCGTTTTTCTCGCAAACGGTTTGACATAAAGCAAATAAGTGTATACCAAAAATGTGTAAAATTTCAAGATCTACAATTCTTGTCTGATACACTTTTTAGATCAACCGTTACCTTGTAAATTCGGAAAAACTGTATTTAAAAATTAATTTTTTAATCCAATTGAGTAATTACCATTTTTTCACGAAATGGCCGATGCCTTTTTAAAAGACCACGACATTTCACGTAAATCTATACAGGTATACTTAGTTGTGCTCAAAAAGCTTCAATTCCTTCGAATGGGTTCGAAACTTTTGACGCCTTGCTTATAAAACCTGGAAATTCATTATTTCGCATTTTAGACTGAGAAAACGCTAAATCAGCCGTTTCCGGTCATTTTCACGCGAAACGCATGGCACCTACATGAGACTTGAAATTTTACGTAGATTTTGAAAATCTATCAAATGATGTCAAGGAAGTTACAGGTTTATTCTTAAACTTCGGAGATATTGTACGATACAGGTCCCTGAACAAAATTAATAAAGGGCAATATTTCCGAAACTATTAGCGCCACATCGAAACGTATTAAAGAAAAAAAGTTTACTTTTTAGATGACCTACGTTTTGCTTGTGCAAACTTTTCATTTCAGATCAGCGATTACCCGAACATTTTAGAAAAATAAATTTCTATTCCCAAAATTGGATTCACAGTCGTTTTTCTGACAAACGGTTTCATGTCAGATCAACCGCTCTCTTGTAAATTCGGAAAAACTGTATTTAAAAACGATTTTTTAATCCAATTAAGTAATTACCATATTTTCACGAAATGCCCGATCCCTTTTTAACAGACCGCGACATTTCACGTAAATCTAGACATGTATACTTAGTTATGCTCAAAAAGCTTAAATGCTTTCGAACTTTTGACGCCTTGCTTATAAAACGTGGAAATTCGTTATTTTGCATATTTAGACTGAGAAAACGCTAAATCAGCCGTTTCCGGTCATTTTCACGTGAAACGCATGGCACCTTGCTTTCAAAAAAATATAATATGTTTACATTCAGAGTATAGTCAAAAGCAGTCATATCGTGGGTGTCCAAAGGTCACATTTCTCATTAATTATCATGCCTTTGACAGATATTGCATGCAAGATCTGTCACAAATGAAGTTTTTATCTTAAAAGATACTAAAGGAAAAATAATAGAACTTTTGCATTTACGATTTTTTTGGTAAGGAATCACCCTGTGTTACTGGTGAAGCAAAAAATAGCATTAAAAGGCATTTCCTACATTTTACCCACATTTTACCCTAATTATCAGCCATGTCAGTGTGAATTGCCAAGGAATTAAATGTAATATTGTGATAATGTTAATAAGTAAAAAATTTATATGGGAATGACCAAGATTGAAAACCTCATTTTTGTAGGGCAGAAATAGAAGAAATTAAGCAGTCAATATATGGTACTTTTTTAATAACATTAAACTTAATGAATTACACTCGCGTTTAATCACCGAATATTACCAACATAATGAAAGATTTCACTGGGGTCTAAAAAATAGTTCGGGTGTCTTGGAAAATCTGGGAAATCTCGCGGGTTCAGATAGAACACGAAAAAATAACATGACAAGTTTCTATAATTTTTTTCCTACGGAGATATGGGCTCCAGAAGGACGCCGCTGATTTCAGGTTTTTCTTGAATAACTTTTAAAGTACTTGATGTAGGTAAGTTAATAAAAATTTAATATGATAACACTAGTAGGGACCCCCTTAAAATGGGGCTCGTAAAAGATATTTAGCTTTTTTAATTTACCAGGGCGGACTCAGGTTTACAGCTTAAGGCTTATACTCTTAACACTCTGCATGATAACGACCAAAAAAATATTTGTGGGTAGCATGAGCCTTAGCTATAGAAACAGTATTCTTGTTCAATATCGATAAAACCGTTTTCGAGTAAAAAAATTATAAAGAAATTAATGCTTTATTTTTTATTAAGAAAATCCGAAGAAATCAGGATTTATTTTTTTTTTTGGATAACATCTCAAAAACTGTTTATTTTATCGCTCTTGAAAGGGAATACTTTTTTATAACTTGAAGTTCAAGCTATCCAAACATTTTTTTGGGGCTTTATCATACAGGGTGTTAAAAAAAATAAGCACTAGGATGTTAAATTTTGTCCGCCCCTGGTAAACCAACTATTTTAAGGAGTTCTTACAAGTGATCTTTATACTAAATTTTTATTAATTAATGTCAAGTACTTTGGAGGTTATTCAAGAAAAAACGATTTCCAGCGGCGTCCTTTAGGGGACCATACCTCCGTAGGGAGGGGAAAAAATATAGAAACTTGTCAGTTGTCACGTTATTTTTTCGTGTACTATTTGAACCCGCGAGATTTCTCACATTTTCCCGGACACGCCAAATTATTTAATTTTTACGATGCGCGTAAATAACTTAGCACCCATAATAAATTATTTGTTCACATCTAACCAATGAAAATTTAATAGTTGGTAGGTTCGAATTTACCTTAACTTTAAGATGACGTTGTTTGGCAACGATGCCTATAATTATTGTTGAACAAAAATAATCTTTATTTCTAAATCATTGATAATAATGAATAAAATAAAGCATTTGCTTTTGCTATTTACCTATCTTTGTTGGATGTTCGTAGTTTCTATGTTTATTTCAAAAAAAATAAGTAAAAGCATTTGCCTAAATTTTTTGCATATCACCCATTGTCAATTATATTATACAGTGGTAAAATGTTAAATATTGGTATAAATGGCCAGCATTTGAAGCCGTACCTAGATTAGAATTAAATATCTCAAAATCTCAATAATAATTATTTTGGGTATACGTAAATGAAAACTGCTTTTCGCCTACTTCCTGCACGCTTGCTACTCAAAATTGGATTCATAGTCGTTTTTCTCACAAACGGTTAGACTAAAAGCAAGTAAGTATATACGAAAAATGTATTCGGAAAAACTATATTTAAAAATGATTTTTTAATCCAATTGAGTAATTACCATTTTTTCACGAAATGACCGATCCCTTTTAAAAGACCTCGGACTTTTCATGTTTAATCTATAAAGGTAAACTTAGTTATGCTCAAAAAGCTTCAATTCTTTCGAATGGGTTCGAAACTTTCGACGTTTTGCTTATAAAACGTTGAAATGCGTTATTTCGCATATTTAGGCTGAGAAAACGCTAAATCAGAGGTTTCCAGTCATTTTCATGCGAAACGCATGGCACCTGCATAAGAGATTGGAAATTTTACGTAGATTTCGAAAATCTATTAGCTGATGTCAAGGAAGTTACAGGTTTTTCATAACCTTCGAACATATTGTACGATACAGGACCTTCAACAAAATTAATAAAATGTAATATTTCCGAAACAATAGTGCCACATCGAAACGTATTAAAGAAAAAAGTTTGCTTTTTAGATGTCCTACGTTTTGTTTGTGCAAACTTTTCATTTCAGATCAGCGATTACCCGAAAATTTCAGAAAAATACATCTTTATTCCCAAAATTGGATTCATAGTCGTTTTTCTCAAAAGCGGTTAGACATAAAGCAAATAAGTGTATACCAAAAATGTGTAAAATTACCAGATCTGCAATTCATGTCTGATACCCTTTTCCTGTCAGATCAACCGTTACCTTGTAAATTCTGAAAAACTGTATTTAAAAATGATTTTTTTAATCCAATTGAGTAATTACCATTTTTTCACGAAATGACCGATGCCTTTTTAAAAGACCACATTTCACGTAAATCTATACAGTTATACCTAGTTGTGCTCAAAAAGCTTCAATTCTTTCGAATGGGTTCGAAACTTTTAACGCCATGTTTATAAAACGTGGAAATTCGTTATTTCGCATATTTAGACTGAGAAAACGCTAAATCAGCCGTTTCCAGTCATTTTCACGCGAAACGCATGGCACCTACAAGAGACTTGAAATTTTACGTAGATTTCGAAAAGCTATCAAATGATGTCAAAGAAGTTGTAGGTTTTTCTTAACCTTCGAAGATATTGTACGATACAGGACCTTGAACAAAATTAATAAAGGGCAATATTTCCGAAACTATTAGCGCCACATCGAAACGTAATAAAGAAAAAAGTGTACTTTTTAGATGACCTACGTTTTGCTTGTGCAAACTTTTCTTTTCAGATCAACGATTACCCGAAAATTTCGTAAAAATATTTTTTTTCCCAAAATTGGATTCATAGTAGTTTTTCTCACAAACGGTTAGACATAAAGCAAGTATACGAAAAATGTGTAAAATTTCCGGATCTACCATTCTTGTCTGATGCACTTTTCATGTCAGATCAACCATTCTTTTGCAAATTCGGAAAAACTCTATTTAAAGACGATTTTTTAATACAATTGAATAATTACCATTTTTTTACGAAATGACCGATCTCTTTTTAAAAGACCGCGACTGTTTACGTAAATTTATAAAGGTATACGTAGTTATGCGCAAAAAGCTTCAATTCTTACGAATGGATTCGAAACTTTCGACGCCATGCTTATAAAACGTGGAAATGCGTTATTTCGCATATTCAGGCTGAGAAAATGCTAAATCAGACGTTTCCGGTCTTTTTGATGCGAAACGCATGGCACCTAGAGATTCGAAATTTTTCGTAGATTTCGAAAATCTATCAGCTGATGTCAAGGAAGTTACAGGTTTTTCATAACCTTCGAGCATATTGTAAGATACAGGACCTTGAACAAAATTAATGAAGTGTAATATTTCCGAAACGTATTAAAGAAAAAAGTTTACTTTTTAGATGACCTACGTTTTGCTTGTGCAAACTTTTCATTTCAGATTAACGATTACCCGAAAATTTTAGAAAAATACATTTTTATTCCCAAAATTGGATTCATAGTCGTTTTTCTAGCCGAGTCCGGAATAGCAGATGAGCCCTGAAAAACTTCATTTAGGTACGTGTGACAAACACTATTTTTTGTCATACGCTCCCAAAATTTAATTTTTATTTATACGCTTTTTGCAATTCCTCAGAACGCCTAAATTTGCAAATTTACCATAATTTTTGAAATCATAATGTACGACAAAGTTAGCTTAGAATTTGATATCGTAGCAACTATTTGATAATTTTGTCATGTAATTCGAAATTTTTGACATTTAGACAAGACAAAGATTGCCATGACGACTTTTAGGGACTAGGCCTAAAAAGAAGCATTTTACGGACTCAAATGAGTGCGTAAAATAGCTATTTTTGGGAGCGTATGACAAAAATACATTTATTCCCAGAATTGGATTCAGTCGTTTTTCTCAGAAACGGTTAGACATAAAGCAAATAAGTATATACGAAAAATGTATTCGGAAAAACTGTATTTAAAAATGGTTTTTTAATCAAATTGAGTAATTACCATTTTTTCACGAAATGACCGATTCCTTTTTAAAAGACCGCGACTTTTCACGTAAATCTATAGAGGTATACTTAGCTATGCTCAAAAAGCTTCAATTCTTTCGAATGGGTTCGAAACTTTCGACGTTTTGCTTATAAAACGTGGAAATACGTTATTTCGCATATTTAATCAGCCGTTTCCGGTCATTTTCACGCGGAACGCATGGCACCTACATGAGAGACTTGAAATTTTACGTAGATTTCGAAAATCTATCAAATGATGTCAAGAAAGTTACAGGTTTTTCTTAACCTTCGAAAACATTGTATGACAGGAACTTGACCAAAATTAATAAAGTGAAACTATTAGTGCCACATCGAAACGTATTAAAGAAAAGAGTTTACTTTTTAGATGACCTACGTTTTGCTTGTGCAAACTTTTCATTTCATAACAGCGATTACCCGAAAATTACAGAAAAATTCATTTTTATTCCCAAAATTGGATTCATAGTCGTTTTTCTCACAAACGGTGAGACATCAAGCAAATAAGTATATACGTGGAAAAACTGTATTTAAAAATGATTTTTTTAATCCAATTGAGTAATTACCTTTTTTCAACGAAATGACCGATCCCTTTTTAAAAGAACGCGACTTTTCACGTAAATCTATAAAGGTATACTTAGTTACGCTCAAAAAGCTTCAATTCTTTCGAATGGGTTCGAAACTTTCGACGTTCTGCTTATAAAACGTGGAAATGCGTTTTTCGCATATTTAGGCTGCGAAAACGCTAAATCAGAAGTTTCCAGTCATTTTCATGCGACACATGGCACCTACATAAGAGATTCGAAATTTTACGTTGATTTCGAAATTCTATTAGCTGTTGTCAAGGAAGTTACAGGTTTTTCATAACCTTCGAACATATTGTACGATACAGAACCTTGAACAAAATTAATAAAGTGTGATATTTCCGAAACTATTATTGCCTACGTTTTGCTTGGGCAAACTTTTCATTTCAGATCAGCGATTACCCAAAAATTACAGAAAATAGTCATTTTTGTTACAAGTACCTAAAATGGAGTTTTTCAGGACGAATCATTGCTGTTTCCGGACGAGGCATTAGCCGAGTCCGGAATAGCAGATGAGCCCTGAAAAACTTCATTTAGG
>JAEQML010082545.1:0-10775 GCA_016904865.1 Pissodes strobi | reverse complement strand
TGGCTGACACCAAGATATTTAGTAGTTTTTCTCATTTGTTTGCACAGATATTTAGAAAATATTTGTTGTGCCCTGTTTTCTTTGTCCAGCTCGGATAAAAACTTTTTTGTGCGATTTGACGCTTTCTTTTGACACGATATAGCTCGCAGCGTCTCTCTTGTTGAAGATAGAAGAAGGTAAAATGGCGGATGGAAATTGGTAGTAGATAATCAAAGAAGATGTAAAGTACAAGGTATTTTGTGTGAATGAAAGCAGTTAGTTTAAATACAAAAAAGTTCAATTAAATTCAGTAAAGGAAGGAGTTATCTAGTTCATTTTAGATTTAAATAATCAAGAAGTTTTGTTAGACATTTAAAGTACAATACCCATTTAGTTTTATGTCTGAAAGGATGAATGCTTGAAAGTAGTTAGAAATCATTGTATATAATTACGAAATTTGATGCAAATTAATTCTTGCATTATTAAAGTATAGTACGGCGGTTAGTCAGCGATATTGGGACCAACCTTGCATTTTTGAGTAGAGCATTGAGATTTTGCACAGTGGTAGTGCATACCCATACATCACTTTTAAGTATTGGAACCAAGTTTGCAAAAATTTGAGAACACCGCTAAACGAGCACACCCGACCCTTTCTATGGGTGAATATCACTCACAAATAATACGGGAGGTATTCTGGAACATAACTACCATCCGCGTAGTGGCATGTTGCCTACTCTCTAGGCGCAAAAACTAATAAAACTGCAGGCAAGTACATATAAATAAAACATAATAATCGATGTATTTATTATTATTTTAACGTAATTTCGTTTTACTAGGAAATCCTTTCGCCGAGGAAACCGACGATTTATTCAATTTGAATAATCGTAAGTACTGCTCTGAAAGTTCTAAGCAGGCTGAGATGACCATGGAGACTTAGGATGAGACCAGTACTGTGATTGAGAGACTTGAGCAAGGAACAGTGTCAATCTATGTGCCAATCAAACAAAATAAGCTAGTCATTTTTGGCGATTTGCCAATTCCACAGGACAACCATAGAGCAAAGAGCGGAATTAAAGCACTGAAAACTACAAATGATCTGTTTAGTAGATTGTACGTTGCAATCAGTAGCAAGCGCCCGGCTCACTTCGATTTTTCAGCCACGAGAGACTTGAATTTTCACCAGCATTTTCAAGCATAAATGGCGATATGAGCTCTACGGCTAAGTCTGAGCCTTTGAATCAATGTCTCTCTTGCTCGTCTACATCTGCGACAGAATGTCCCAATGTCCAAGCCAAGATTTTCTATGGAGGAGCAATTATACACTTGATGAAGCCGAGTCTGTCTGATTTTCTCTGACTTTGTCAAAAGTGTTTCCTTGCATACATTGAAAGGAGGGAATGTTCTACGGTTTCTCGATTGAATATAGTTTGGGATTTGTAGGTACACTTTGAATTACAAGTGTTTAATGCATGTAAGATAGGTTGCTTGAGTTTAACATAAGTATTTTTGATCAAACAGGTACCTTAAGAAAGAACTGAAGGCGCTGACCCGCGAGAAAAGGGGATTTGGTCTTCAGCTACGTGTGGAGATGGACACCAGAATGCCAGCTAACTGGATGAGCTACCTTCGGAATTCCAAAAACAAAACTAATCTGTATCGCATTCTTGCTAGTAGCCATTACTTACACACCAAAGAATGAGTCCATTCTTGTGTCTACATCTGACAACTTAATCCATGAAGAAGCCGACTCTAGCATGTTTGTGCATCTGGGTCATATGCTAAAATATGGATACCGATAGGTTATGATTAGAACATAAGATACAGATATGGTTGTGTTAGCTATATCATGCTGGGCCAAACTACAAGAGCTTGAGCAGTTATGGATTCACTTAAGGACTGGGAAGCAACGTAAGTATCTAGCTATTCACGAAATCTCATCGGCGTTAGGTAATTATAACACTAAAATTAATAAAAATACCTTCAATAAAAAAAATCATTTTACTAATTATTTCTTAGCAGGGCCAGCATTGTTTGCTGTACTTGCAGCATTCCATGCTCTCACAAATTCTACAAGATTGAAAAGACAGCCCTAAAGCAGCACCCTGAAGTCACCCCTTTCCTAGATATGCTGATGCAAGCGATTCGTCATGGCTATGTATGTACGACCCATGAGTATCCATATCTGCAGATACTGATAAATGTATCACCTCGTCTTTACCACAATTCATATCTATTCTTTTTTAATGCAATTGCCGTAGGGCGCTCTTCGTTAAGGGAAAACCCCTAGATAGCATTCCTCCGACAGAAGATTTCCTAGACTTAAAAATTTTGAGGGCTTCTTACGAGACGCAGAAGGCCAGACAAGCGGTCTCCCAATCCTGAACGACCTGAACCAGCAATCACCGTCAGTGAGCGGCTGAAAAGTCGGCCCGGAAAGATGGAGGTTGCTCTATAGAACTAAGCCTACAGCCAAAGAGGCTTGCAAAGAAACGCTTGTGTCATGTAATGGGAAATGCAACTGCGCTAAATCTAAAGTAGCTATGAGTTTCGTAGCTTCCCATGCCCTAAGGAATTTGAATAATGCCAAAGTCTGATATTTATGACTCAAATTTGTGAGGTATAGATTTTGTATTATTACATTCTGTGATTACGTCTAGTAGAATGAATATTATTATCTATTAATAATGACATGAAATTAATTCTAAACGGTTTAAATAATGTCTGTTTGCATTAAATATCGCTTTTCTTAATCTTATAATTTACTGTCCACCTTACAACTGAGGTAACCTAAAGTTAACTGTTTTGAGATTAATAACTTTTTCCCTTTTTAAAAAGAGTGTATGGATCCATTGGGAGCTGATTTATTTATATTTTGTCTGTGGAAATGGGGCGACTTACAAAAATCCCTAGCTTAACACTACATTAGTTTCTGCGCCTAGAGGGTAGGCAACCTGTCACCAGACAGCTGGCACAAGGTCCAGTTACGTTACAGAACACCTCCCGTAATATTTGTGAGTGATATTCACCCATAGAAAGGGTCGGGTGTGGTCGTTTAGCGATTTTCTCAGGTATACAATCCGTCATATCGCTGCTCTCCCGTGGTTGCAAACTTGGTTCCGCTACTTAAAAGTGAGGTATGGGTCTTTACTACCACTGCGCCAAATAGCAATGCTCTACTCAAAATACAAGGTTGGTTCGACTAACCGCCGTACTACTACGTAAGACCTAGAAAACATGTTTCAATTCACACCCTATGAATAAACTAATTAAAGTGGTTAACTATAAAGTTAAATACCACCCCCACCTTTCATTTATGACCATAAATGATTTTAGAAATAATTGTTTACGACCAACTACTTAATAAACGTCAAAATTGATACCCACCTACTCATTTGAAGTTATAACAAAAGAATTATCAAATAAGTAATTTTCTTCAATTGCAATTAAAAAAAAAGTGGCAAAGATAAAAATATACATGTTAATATTACCGAGAATATTACTTTAAAGGTAAATTAATACCGAGTTATGTTTCGCAAAGCAGAAACTGTGTTTTTAAAAATATTTATTTAACACGTTACAAGCTCGAGAATATGAAAAGAATGAATAATAATACAATAATTAGGTATATTTATGAGTTCGCATGAAGTTGCTAGCTCTGCAGTTTCCGTGAGAACTTCCTTTGTGGTCGTCACATAACTCCTCCCGCCGAAGAGTGAAACGTGAGGGATGAATGTTTCATGGGTTGGATTCATCGGGTTGATTGGCAGTCCTCTTCCGGGTTCTTTGTATATAGATTTTCAGGCAGATCCAAAGGGCTACTCCTACTACTCCAAGTGAAAGGATGATGCTGATAAAACTCCATCCGACTGGGTGGATATCCCATTTTTCGGGGGTCCTCAGGAGCATTGATTTTTCTTGCAGCCGATGTATTTCGTCCAGATCGATTGATTCAAGTTGGATGGGCTCTTGCTTTAGAAAATGCGTGTTTTCTTCGGGCATTTTAATCTCAGGTAAGCTAAGCGGAACTTCCTTAACTTCGTCTTCTTTATTGATAAAATGGTAGTCCAAAATTTTTATTTGGCAGCCGACTGGTATCTCTACCATTTTTGGCGTGGAAACAAGGACGAATCCATTTGTTTCACATTTTTCGAAGACTTTTAATTGTTCCTCCGCGGGTATAGTTAGTATGTGTTTGCTGGTAATGGCTTTTACTATTGGGTGTTGTAGTTGAATCTTTTCCGCGTGGCAGTTTTGGTTTTCAGCATACCGGATCATCGAGACGATGCAATTCGTAAACAGAGTTTTCAATCGATTTTGGCATATGTAGACATCTTCGATTTGCGGGCACTCTTCTTGTTCTTCTTGAATTTGATATAAGCCAAGTATTAGGTAGGGATAATTCGGAATTATGATCGATTAGTTCAAAGGAATTGGGATGAGGTGAAAAGTATCGAAAACCTCATTAAGTAAGATTGGAAAATGTATAGCGAATATAATCTTACTATTAGAAAAGCTTACTTGGAGACCACAAATTTGATAATACGAAATTATATTTTTAAAATTTACAATTTTTTTATTATCGTATGTATTCACCAAGTAGTTTATGATTTCATTTAATTGAAATGCAAAGATTACTGAACTATGCAACGTATTTAGTTTAGCGAACATTCTCAATATTGTCTAAGAAGGTAATTAAATTTTGGCTGTTTAGGATGATCTGATCGAGAGTATTTTGAGCTCTTAAATATGGTGAAATGTCATCTAAGGTTTGATTTACTATCTAAGTTCCCAAAAAGCCATCTGTTAACCTTACCCACGATATTTAAAAGACCTCTTTTTCTGCATGCATCAGAAGATTGCGCAAGATTGCAGAAGCACTATTTCTTGCATATGTTGTCCCTAGGCTTAATTCTATAATTTTATAAAAATGTTCAAGATTATTTAATTGATTAGCTAAAGGACCTACGTCAATATAATGTATAAAAGTATGCTTACTTTCTACTATTCTAGTCATACCCAAATTAAAGGGAAATAAAGGAGATTTTATTTCAGTGAATTTGATATCGCTGCTATGAGTCAGAGCGGTATCATCACGAGTATAACTGCAACCTGGTTGGGGTTGGTCAGGGTCATGGTTATTGTCCTTATCCTTGTCCTGTGGAAGAGAGCGCTTATTAGTTGAGGGTCTCTTTATTTCTGATTTATGGACAAGTTTATTTTTATGGGTTTTAATTTTTGTTGATAGATTCTTTTTAACTACCGTTTTTATATGCCGTGGTTTAGCTTTATTTCGAGCTGCGCCCTTATTTTTTATATAAGCCTTAGAACCTTCGGCGTGCGTGGGCGGATCTTCGCGATTTTCGGTTACGGGTTTTTTCGCAGTTAGGAATGTCTCGTGAATATGATTATATAAATGTTTTAAACGTTCGCGTCGATCAATAATAAATTTATTCAATATTAGTTCGTCTGTTAGGTCAAAAGGGTCAATTGCTTTTAGGCGTCCATTTATAATATCAAACGGTTTTTGTTTGGTAACACTATGAACTGCCGAATTGTAGCCTAACACTGAATATTGCATTGCTTTCTTTATGCTTAATTTTGGGTCTTTTAAACGCATTACACGGAAGTTATCTACAAGAGTTGAATGAAGTCGTTCAACGGGGCTATTGCTGTTAGAGTTTCCAGGCGTAGTAAAATGATGATTTATTTTATGTAGTTTGCAAAAATCAGCTAACAAAGACGTTTTAAATTCTGGGCCATTGTCACAAGTAATTGACCGTGGTATTCCAAAATGGGTCATAAAATTAATTAACTAATCTAAGACTGTCTCAGCACTGCATATTGGTTCCAAGGGGTATGCTTGGGCGTACCGTGAAAATACATCAATGATGGTCAAAAAATTCGTGTTTAAATTTTGAAAGGTGTCTATATGTAAAGCTTCTAGTGGTTCTGATGGAGTTGCTGTTAAGGCAAATTTGATTCTAGGCGGATGCCTATCATATTTTGCCTGTTGACATATCTCGCAATCATTAATATATTCTATTATGTCAGTTTTCATGTTGGGCCAAAAATATAATCGTTTCAAATCAGCTAGAACTTCGTTTATTCCACGATGACAAGTTTTTTCGTGAGAGTGTTTAATTAGCTCTTTTTTCCGCTCGTCACTAGTAACATCATGTAACACAGATTTAGAGAAAGTTAACCGATATGAATGGTTTTTGAATGTGTTGGTAAGAAGTACAGATATTTTAGGTAATACCTTGATTTCGGATTTTTGAACATATAAGCAGTACATTTTCTTGGGTTCGACGTAATCTTTAAAAAACTTTATTATTTCTTCCTCAAAGTTATTAGAAAGATTGATAATTTTACGATTTTTTGTCTCGAAAGGTGATGCTCTTACCACATGGTAAGTACCTGTGTTTTTCTGGGTAAAAACAATTTGATTCGTATAATAGTTTACCGGATTTTACGTGATAGGTATATTGAGAATTGGGTCTTCCCTTGACGAATGTATCGTTTCATTCTCCTCTAATTCACGTTCGTTGGGTAAGTCTAAACTACTGGTTGTTTGGAAAGTTGGAGGTGAGTTTAGATCGAATATTTCGCTAATGACTTCTTTTTCTTTAGTTGTCTGGGGCTTGTTTTGCAATTCTTGCAAATACTGGTTAATATCGTTGTCGACATCTCCGGGGTGTCCAACAACTGACTCATTTTCCATCATATTTATTTCAATTCTTGATAAGGCGTCTGCGTTCGTGTTCTGCTTCCTTTCTTATATACAATATCATAAGCATACTCCTCGAGTTTTAGTCGCCATCTTACCAAGCGCAAACTTGGTTCTTTTAAATTGAATAACCATTGGAGTGGTTTATGATCCGTTATTATTGTGAATTTTCTCCCAAATAAGTATGGCCTGAAGTATTTGGTGGCCCATACTACTGCCAATAACTCTGTCTCTATGGTACTGTAATTAACTTCCGCTGGGTTTAGGGTACGGGACGCGTATCCCACGGGAAGATCATTACCTATCTTACCCTGACTTAAAACAGCACCGACTGCGAAGTTAGAGGCATCTGTTGTCAAAAGAAAGGGGTTTTCAAAGTCCGGATATTGGAGAACTGGGTCGTTACAGAGGATATTTTTACATAGTTCAAATGTTTCGATACATTCAGATGTGTGCTCGATTGTTTCGCCTTTTTTCAAGCATTTTGTAAAAGGTTTGGTTAGTTTTGCAAAATTCTGTATAAAACGCTTATAATATCCCAAAAGTGCCAAGAATGATTTAATCTCTTTAGCAGTTTTCGGAATTGGGAATTTGTGAATTGCATCTACACTCGCCGGCACAAAATTCCGCCACCCTGAAATTTTGGGCAAGTTTGATATTTTATAACTTTTTATTTTTTATCCGATTTTCATGCTTTTATTATCAGTTTGTAGATCCGTTTATTGCGTTTTTCTTTAATCACTTTATAAAGTAACATCTTTCGATTAGGCTATATTATACAGGAGTAAATCAAACTGTAGTTTTTTGTCCTAACTTCAAAACACCCTGTAGGAAAATTGAGGTGGATAATTTTATTTACATACTGTTTCTTGTAATCTTTGATGTATTCTAAACATTTCGATTTTTGATTCATTCCATTATCTCATTTCTGCTGCGAGCTGCAACATTTTAGATGAAACGCTGATTTGAACCCAATTTATATTAAGAAAAACAAACACCAGGTATATCATAAAGTTAATTATCAAAAACAATTTTAATAACGTGTATTTCCTCCCCTCGCAGCAATGACAGCTTGCAGTCTTCGTGGCATCGAATGAATAAGATTAGTTATTCTTACTTGAGGAATAGCCTGATATTCTTCGGTCAGCGCCAGTCGTAAGTCTTGCAAGGTTTGTGGTTGCACAGGACGAAGACGAACAGCTCTTTTAAGTTGATCCCACAGATGTTCAATTGAGTTGAGATCCGGGCTACATGCAGGCAATTCTAATCTTGGAAGTCCAACTTCATCGAGATATTCGCTCACTACTTGTGCAACGTGAGGTCTAGCATTATACTGCATTAATGTAAATTGGTTCCCAATGAAAGGAGCAAATGGAACAACAATTTCTTGGATGATTCTCTCAATGTAACGATGGGCGGTTAGAGCTCCATTTTCAACAAATACAAGATCAGTGCGGGCTTCAGTAGAAATACCCGCTCAAATTATCACTGAACCGCCATGATATGAGATTCGTTCTGATATGGTGCAGTCAGCATATCTTTCATTTCTACGTCTATATACCCTCTCACGACCATCCGGCGACCTTAAACAAACCCTGGATTCATCTGTGAATAGTATGTTTCCCCACTGTTCTAGAGTCCAGTCAGAATGCAATCTTGCAAACCTCAGTCGCTGTTGTCGATGACGAGGAAAAAGTTGTGGACATATTGCTGGCCTTCGGGAATGAAGCCCAGCTTCTGCCAGTATCGTTCTTTCACTTACATTTACTCGACGAATCATTTGCAAGTCATTTTTTAGACACACAGCAGTAGATCTTCGATCTCTTAAAGAACTAACGATGACAAAGTGATCATCAGCTGCAGTGGTAAAAGTCCCCGTCTGTAAATACCTATTCCAGGCATCTCGAACTGTAGACCGCGCAATTCTCAGAGTCCTCTATTAACGCAACAATTCTACTCACGTCTGCTGGAGTTAATACCATATTGAAATATAACAAATTATATATTGTCACTGTCAAACATTCTGTCACAATAATCGTGTACTTAACCAACGTCGGTAATTTTTAACCGAAACTTTGACATATTTTTTTCTAAAAATAACATCGTTTTAATAAAAAATTTGCAGCTCGCAGCAGAAATGAGATAATGGAATGAATCAAAAAACGAAATGTTTAAAATATATCAAAGATTACAAGAAACAGTATTTAAATAAAATTATCCACCTCAATTGTCCCACAGGGTGTTTTGAAGTTACGACAAAAAACAGCAGTTTGATTTACTCCTGTATAATATAGCCTAATCGAAAAATTTTACTTTACAAAAAAATTAAAGAAAAACACAATAAACGGATCTAAAAACTGATAATAAAATCATGAAAATCTGATAAAAAATAAGAAAGTTATAAAACATCAAACTTGGCCAAAATTTCAGGGTGGCGGAATTTTGTGCCGGCGAGCGTATTTTTTTCGGGTTTGGCCTAATTTCATCTGGCGTGATGACGTGCCCTAAAAATTCTACCTCCTTCCTAAGGAATTCGGATTTATCTAACTGTACTTTAAATCGCGCTTCTCTTAGACGTTTAAAGACTAGTTATAAATGTTTTATCTGTTCCTCTAGACTTGCGGAAAAAATGATAATATCGCCCATGCAAACTAAACAATTTGTCCCTTGTAGGCCTTTTAAAATGTTATCCATAACTCGTTGGAATGTCGCGGGCGCGTTTTTTAGCCCAAATGGCATACGTACGTACTCATAATGGCCATTTTCGACGTTAAACGCGGTTTTTGGAATTGACTTGGGGTTCATTTCTATTTGATGAAAGCCTGCGGCAAGATCTAAAGCGGAGAAATATTGACAGCGGCCTAATTTATCCAAAATATCCGTGATATTTGGAAGAGGGTATCGGTCCTCTATCGGTTTTTTCGTTGACCTTCCTAAAATCGGTTACTATGCGCCATTTTGGTTTGCCACTCGCGTCTAGTTTTTTGGGAACGATCCAAATAGGGCTGGACCATGGACTCTGACTGGGTCTAATAATACCGTCTTCTAGCATTTTATTAATTTGCCTTTGTACCTCTTCCTTATGGATAAAAGGATACCTGTAGGACTTAGTAAAAATTGGAGCCTCATCTGTGGTTTTTATATCGTGTTTTACTTGGTTTGTAAAACTTAGTTTTTCGCCTTCTTTATAAAAAATGTCAGAAAATTCGCGACAAAGTTTAGTTATTAAATTACGTTCTTCAGAATTTAAATGCTCGACACGTATTAAGTTTGGAATATCATTATCTTTATTAAGAACGGTGTTAGGTAACAAATGCTCCATATGATAAAATTCAAAGCTATCTTTTTTCGCGTCTGGGAAATGAATCACATTTAAAGATTCCTTAAGGTTTATAGTTACATTTTTATCGGTAAAATTAAATATTTCAGTTTTTGCAAGACCTTGTTTTGCAGTTGTTAAAGTTTCTGGGAAAAACAGATTTCCTACGTAACATTCAGGTATTACGATGTCGCCATCGTAAACAGATACCGGCACCTGGGCTGCGATAATTTCGTGAGAATTAACAGAAATTGTATACACTACATTCTGCGAATGCGGATACAGTATGGGAACAGTGGTTACCTCGTTTTTAATGCATTTATTTCTGAAGTCAATAAGAAAATTAAATTTTTGAATTTCGTTAAGTCCTAGTATACCGTCGAAATATGGATGGAAATCGAAAAGAGTTCGCATTTGACCGTCTCCAAGTGCGCACGGATTCGAGCGGTCTCCTGCAAACGTGCTCTCACGCGACTTAAACCGAATACCGTGTGTTTTTAAGCCGGCTGTTTTAGTTACCGAGGTGTCTTCCACCGTATTTTCTAGGATCTAGCCCGAATTTGTTCACAAATTCGGATAGTGAATCAAGAATCTTACACTTTTTCAGTTTCTGGGGGCGGATCCCCAGACCCAACTGCAATGTTAGAGACGGGCGACGACGCATCCGAGTTGTCGCATGACTCGTCCATTCAAAGTGAAAGAGCCAAGACTCTTAAGGAAGTGGAGAAACTCACAACCACTTTCCGTGGA
>JAEQML010082541.1:0-10775 GCA_016904865.1 Pissodes strobi | reverse complement strand
TACCTAGATTTTCCTTGGCTCGACGTCTGCTTTGCCACTGACGACCCGTCAGACTGCTGCGAAGAGATCATGCAAGTAATCTCCTCAGGAATGGAAGCATACATCCCAAATTCCATCAAGTTACCATCAAAAGGAAAGCCCTGGTTCGACAAAAGATGCGAAAGAGCTGTAGGAAGGAAACAGCAAGCCTATAAGTACTGGCAGCAAAATCAGACCGCTGAAAATCGCAATTATTTTATCGAAGCGAGAAACGAGTGCAAGCGTGTGATCGACGAAACTAAGGACAAACACAATCAAAGGATCAGGAATAAACTTTTGCAATGCCCCAGTGGTTCCAGGAATTTCTGGTCGGTAGCAAAGGCAGTAAGTAACAACTTTACAAAAACGTCTCTCCCACCTTTGACGGACGAACGTGGCATCACGGCGACTACAGCCAAGGAAAAAGCAAACATGCTCGCCAAAATGTTTTCATCGCACTCTACCTTAGACGTGCCCCAAAGCAAGACTCTCCCCACTATACCGAACATCAACACCACCATGGCAGAAGTCAAGTTTTCTCATCGTGATATTCGCAAAATCCTTAAAGAACTAGATACGCAAAAGGCATCAGGACCGGACGGAATACCTGCCATCGTGCTAAAGAACTGCGCCAACGAACTAACACCTGTTTTTTCCAGGCTTTTTTCTCTTTCTTACAGAAAAGGGATTTACCCATCCTCTTGGAAAGTCGCTCGAGTGCAACCTGTTCCAAAAAAAGGCAAGAAAACCACGCCCTCAAACTATCGCCCGATTGCCTTGCTTCCAATAATCTCCAAAGTCATGGAACGTGTAGTCAACCAGCAACTACTCAAGTACCTCGAGAGCAACAGAATAATCAGCGATAATCAATACGGCTTTCGCAAAGAGAGATCGACAGGAGATATATTGGCCTATGTCACTCATATATGGAGTAGGGCAATTGAAAACTACGGAGAGTCTCGAGCGATTGCGTTGGATATTTCAAAGGCATTCGACAGAGTTTGGCATGACGGACTGCTCAACAAACTGCCGTCCTTGGGACTGCCCGCCTCTCTCTGCAGCTGGCTGGCCAGTTTCCTTAAGAACCGATCCCTACACGTTGCAGTCGATGGACACATCTCGGACACATTCACCATCAACGCGGGCGTGCCTCAGGGCGCAATACTTTCACCAACTCTGTTCCTCATCTATATTAATGACCTGCTGATCGAAACGAATAATCCTGTTTACAGTTTTGCAGATGACAGTACCCTTGTCTCCCACTTTAGATCAGAAAAACCCTTACCAGCGACTGAGACTCATCACCGCAGACAGGAGCAGATTACAGCAATTAATCAAGACCTGGAGAAAGTTCAAACTTGGGGCGACCGAAATTTGGTCCAGTTCAATGCAGCAAAGACCCAAGCAGCAACGTTTACTAAGAGGGCCAATACAGCGGACCCTGACATCATTATGGCAGGATCGACCATTCCTTCATCCTCGTCAATCGGGCTGCTGGGTGTCTTGGTCAACAGCCATATGTCATGGCATGACCATGTTGCTAACATCGCAAAATCAGCCTCCCAGAAGCTTGGTGCGCTATTTCGCAACAAAAAACTCTATACACCGCAGCAGTTGCTCTTGCTGTACAAAGCGCAAATAAGACCGTGCTTAGAATATTGCTCACATATCTGGGGTGCCGCACCAAAGCATACCCTAAAGCTGCTGGATTCCATTCAGAAGAGGGCTGTGCGTCTCGTCGGCGATCCGGAGTTGACCCGGAATCTGGATAGTCTGGAACATCGCAGACATGTGGCCGAGATGTCTCTGTTTTACAGATACTTTCACGGCAGATGTGCCCAGGATTTGGCCCGCATAATCCCGCCCCTGGCAACTCCTGTCAGACAGTCCCGACAGACGGCAGGAGCGCACCAGTTCGTTGTACAACTAGAAACACCTAGAACATCGCTTTACCAGAACTCCTTTGTCTGGCGCACTGCATCACTGTGGAACTCACTTCCAGGACATCTGTTTCCCACTAATTACAACCTACAAATATCCATGAACCGTGTCAATGAACATCTTCGCACACACACCGAGGATCTCCCTTTAGTGTGTGTGCCACTGCCATAAAAAAAAAAACAAAAAAAAAATATTTACAATTTTTTATATAAATATCATGGTAAATGTGTACAATCTATTGCGAACAGAGGGAGCCAATTTAAAGAGGAGCTTAATATGAAAGATATTGGTGTAAGACGCTGTGCTCTCAATATAATTCACATGCCACTATCCTGGAGTTTCTGAAATATTGTTTTAATATTGGCCACAAAAACAAAAAATGATAAAGACAATAAGGCCTCTTTCAGACGATACGGATTTTAGCCGATCCGGTTCTATTCGTTTTAACGTGAGTGGTGCATTAAAACCAACAATTAGTTTAATGCACTACTGGACTACAATATACCGGACCGGCTAAAAGCCGTATCGTCTGAAAGAGGCGTAAATATGCTGCAACATAGATTCAATTTTATAGGGGAAACGTACAAAAACCACCAGAGTTCGCCACATTATAAACGTCATAACATAAACTGCCAATACGTTGTATGCTATGTATTTCTCTCCGTGGATGTAAACCAATTACAGCACAGACATAAAAGGCGCGAGACGCTGCCTACATTTAGTCTTGTTGCTTAGTTTTTTGTATAAAAAAAATAAAACTGTCATAATATTTGAAATTCTATCAGGTGACTCCCATCTACGTCTAAACATTTTGCAATTCTTTTTTTGGACATGAGCTAAGCAGACAATTTAACATTTGAGGAGTTACTAAATTACGTGCTTGTCTAATACTATCTTTTAGGTTTTCTGGTGTGGTCGGTGGTGTAACCATAACTATCTTTTATAAATCCCTACAAGGAAAAATTAATGTGGTCAAATCTGGTGACCTTGCAGGCCAGTTCACAGGACCACCACGACCAATCCACCTGTTTCCAAACATTTCATTTAGTGTATCTCGGACTTGTCACGCAAAGTGTGGCGGGGCACCATGTTGCTGAAACCATAGTTCTTGTTGATATTCATTATTATCCCGAAGTTGTGGAAAATCGTTTCGTAAAAAAATATGCATTTCCTCATTTAGGTGACGGTCAAAAAAAATGTGACAACACCAGGTATTTATTATTCAACCAGTTAAACGACATTAATTTAAATAATTACCTGACCACAATAATTGGCAAATGCAGCTTCGTCACAATATCTTTCTTAAAATGCGTTGTTTTCGTGAGTTATTAACCAGTTACTAAATGTCATCCTATTTTGAAAATCTTGGTCAAATAATTCTTGATGAAGTGGTAAGCATAAAAATTGTGCTTGTGTAAAATAGCCAGTACCGATTTTTGGCACCTTCTAAGTCACAGGCAAGTGCCGTTAAACCAACATGAGGATTTAACGCTACTACTCCCAAAGTCTAATAGCCACATCTTCATTGATTTCTGTTTGTCTTCAAGCTCTGTTCTTATTTCGAAGGTTCCAGTATTGCGTCGTCGACCTTCTAATCGCTTAAATGCCATATGAGATTTTTGAATGGCGGGAAACCTAACAGCTCACAATTGCACAGCTTCTCGGTAGTTCTTTCTACATTCTCCCAGAATTAATAACCTGTCTATTTCAATGTTGTAAGATTGTTCCATAATTGCATTGAATACTAAATTACCAAACTCCTTCGAATTAGATTAATAATTTGTCAAAGTCAAAAGTGGCATCCTAAGATCCCATAATTGAAAGTTTTGATAAACAATAATCAGACAAGGTAGGTGTCGTGATTTAAAACGTGTAGTTTTAAATGTTATATTCGCAACTGAGCAATTAGTATAGTAAATGTAATAATTGTCTGCTTATTTACGTGGTTGTTGTCGGGAGACTCGAATCACTACCGACTCGAAAACGAGTCGGTAGTGCTCGAATTATCGAAAAAATAGATATCCATCAATTTGACAGTTTAAATTTGTCACCAATCAGATAAAATATGGAAGGGGGTAAAGGTAAAAAATGTTTTAAAATTTTCATTGTAACACTTTAAAATCCTCACCGTGCTGCTTACTAGCAGCCCTCCTAAAAGGAGGGAATGACACTGCTAGGAGGCAACTTGCCAGCACGATCACCGTCCGGCCTTAGCCAGAGCTGTGGAAACCCCAGATGGATTACACCTTTGTTTGACGGAGGTACTATTTGGTGGCCTTGTCTGGTTCTAAATCATGTCATGGCAACCGACATTTACAAACAGGCGTAAGCTATGAGCGGAACAGACCAAAAATGATCCTACGGGAACATCCTGTTCCCCCGACCTGGGTACCGGCGTAAATGTTTTTTTTTTCTGGTTAAGACTCTTGATTTTTCCTCGGGGAGAAAATCGGTCATTGAATAGTTGCCACGTATTCGTTCAATGGCCTGTGTCGCTACGCGACCTACTAACTCGACCGAAGACGAAGCGGAAGTGATCCTCACTCCTCACCGTTCTTCGGTTGGCTATGTATCGAAAATCTCATTTACCCTACAAAAACTTAGTTTACCGAGACATGTAAAACATTGGTTCTTAAATCAACCCTTGGCTTAAACTTGTACCAACACCAGAGTTTAAACTTAAGTTTTAAAGAAAGTTGTAAAAGTGGCCCTTAGCAGGTTATTATCGGCCAATGGCGTGAGTCGCCGGATTGCCATCATTGTCCGTAACATATATAAAGCGGACGGCCGACGCCATACAATACTATTACCTATGCTCTAAAATGCCGCGAACGAGACAATTATACAATAGTAGATATATTACGCGACATGTTTTCAATAGTTAATTTTTTAGTTCAAGAAATAGGAAGAAAATTATTATTTTTTCTACAACCGTGCTTTTAACTTTAGGAAAAGTAAATACATTAAAATCAGATATCATATATCTAAAAGACTTGTATTATTATAGGTAAATACTCTGTACTACACAAGAAACCTAATGTTGCCTTGGTTTTTAGCGAAATATTCGAAATATTTATTAAGTGATATTTCGCGATCCAATCAAAGATTCTTCCTTCTATTGCAATAAAATGTAGTGTTTAAGTTACAGCGGATGGGATATGGCTGTCGAATGCTTTTGATACATTAATTTAAACAGCGCGGCGTCTACCAGGAATAAATGCTCTGAGACAGGCCAAGATTGGCTGTCGATTTGAAAAATAAATATGTTGAAAGTCGAAATTTTTTGCGCTGTGTTTTAATAATATTTTTCGGTGATTTTTTACAAATAAAATGTATTTTATTATCTTTATTAAAAATGATTGCCAATTCACTCTCAAAGTGATGATTTTTACGCTAAAACATATAAAATGTATTACATCTGGAAATTTCTCTACGGCTATTTCATTAAAGAACATATTTGATTTCCCAATCTATTTACGAAAAGAAAAATATTTCGGAAATTTGTATTAATAAGTTCTATCAACTAAATAAACCTGATGTAACATGGTAGAGAAATCCAGACGCGCGAGTTGTTGACCACCTCAACAGATCAAACGTAAAAATAACAGCCCGCGGAGAGTAAAAATAGTTACTTAAATTAGTGGCTGACTAATAACAGAGTTCGCAACTGCCAATATAGATTTATTGGCTTAAGAAGCACGTGGATATCGAAAATAAAAACGTACGTTTTTGTTAAAACTGTTCTGAAAGCGTTGTTATTGCTATTTGTATTTAAGTAAGGGGCTTTCTTTCTAGGTTCGATTACTTTTCTAAGTTGAGATCGTTGGTTTTAATTCGTTATACAATTTTAAGATTATACTCGATTTCATTTTTTTTGTGAGATTTGCAAGGAAGTTCGAAATATGTATAAGACATACAACGCATGGGTGTAGACAGGATTTTTTCGAAGGGGGGCGCGAACCGTAGACAAGGCCGCAGCGGTACCCGTAGCCGGAGAGTGCCACGCCCAATTTTTACCCAAAAGTCGTTAAAATCGTTAAAAAAAAACAAGGATTCGATATCCTCTTGAATGGCATCTTTTGTTGCAAAATTAGCTCGAAAATTAGTCGGTTACATTCCCAAGGGGGGGGGGGGGGGCATACGCCCATGGGTATAGGAAATTATAGGAAATCTTCCTTCGACACAAAGTGACAATAGTAAATCAACCGAGAAAAATAAACATATCCATCAAAAGCAGATAATATACTATGATTATAATTAACTGGTATTTTAAATGCTTATATTGTTTGATATGTATTAATAACGTACATACCGTACCTACAAACATACCTAGACAATTATTTGTTTATAATAAAACATTCTTTATTTCATAATTATGTGTTAACAGAAAACGAAATGGTGCCAATCAACTAATGTTGTCAAAGGCTATTAAAATATTCTGTTATAATATAAATGGGTCAATACCCACCAATAATTTAAATACAACTCTTTTCGTTGCTCTAGAAATGGTGTAAACGTCTAATCCATTCATTGGATTGACTGTTATACTAGTTATTTATACAACAAGTGTGTAAAGTGGCCCTTTTTTATGAATGGGAATATTGTCGCATGAACCGTAGGCGATTGCGACAATCCCATGAATAAAAAAAGGGTACTTTACACATGAGTAGCATACAAAATTTTTTCTACTACCGACAAATATGAAAAAATAAAAATATTATTAAATTATTTTACGCACTGCACCAAATGTCAAAAAATACGCCAGGTTTACTGCACTGCATAAAAACGTATATTTTACGAATCTTAGAGAGTGCGTGCGTAAAGTGAGTATTTTACTTACGCACGGTAGTAGAAAAAACTTATTACAATTATTGTTGTAGTTGTAGTATGCTCCATGTCCACATAAGATGAGCTTGTGTTTTGGAAAAGTATATAGTAACCTAGTAGGGCATACGTTTTCTGTTTTACAATAATTGTCAAACAAATACATATCTATCTGAATGTAAATTCCAGATATTGTGAGGAGTTTGTTCTTTTTAACATGTTTTACTTTTCCCCCAAGTCGCATGAAATTTTTACCAAATTTCATAGTCTTCTATAGTGACAAAGATGTCATAACTTCCCTTTTTTGTTCTTTTACATTTTATGTGAGAGCGGTGAGTAGAGTAGTAGCTCGGCGAGTTATTCAAATTGAAATAGTATCCTCAGTTTTAACTTCCAAGCACTTACTAAAAATACGTCAAATAAATAGTAAAAAGAAGCAGCTCTTTGTGGCTCATTTTCCATACAAGTAATCAAAAGTATCAAAAACACGTGGATATGTTGAGACGTCTGAAGCCTATGCATTTCAAACTGTTGAAATCGGCTGTTGGGAGTAAAATTGCAAACAGTTTTAAAAATACATGAATGCGGATCGGCCTTTAAATCTAAAGGTGATAGCAATATCTTGAGAGTCATGAAAACAAATGTCAATTCCAATTTGTGACCAGTTTAATCCCGGTTTACGTTAACGTTTATACTTTATTTGTTACTTCAACTCTACTAAATAAATAGATAATAAATATTTTTCTCTTAGTTTAAATTTCTTATATTGTACATGGTGTCCATTTTTCGACACTTTTACGGGGTATCTCGCTTAATTTTATAGATAGATGGTTGCGGCACTGCTGCTTTTTTGTGAAACTAAACATGCCGTCAACAAAAATTTCATAGCTCTCTTGATTTTTTGAGATTACAACACTTTTTACTAACACGTTACATTTCGCCAATATTATCACAGTCAGTAATATTTTCACATTACACCTTAAACATCTATTTACCCATGTTACATACATTCGGCCATCCTGCAACACTTAATGCCCTCATTAATTTAACTTGCCAGTAAATCAACCAGATCTTATCAATCTGTGCAAATCGCCTACCCTAAAGGTTTCGCCTGCGGACGCTTTTTATCGAATATCACCATTATATTACCCTCCCCCCTCCCCCTTCCTTTGTTAGGGTTTCACTCACCTTTTGCTGTCTCAAAAGAAGTTTGGACCTTAAATCGCCATAGCCTCGCCAACGGAGCATTCGCAATTTGCACCTCGCCAGTCAGACTCACATGCACCTTTCAACCTGACCGTTCGCCCTTGGTGTTGTACACCTCGCCTCGCCAAAAAGTCAGCAAACGCCAGCCCGCGGTTGGAAATAATACGCCTTGGGTACCCAGCATTCGCCAAACACCTCTCTCAATTTGAAATGTCTTCATCGCATTCGCCAATGTATGATCCTGGACTTGCTCGCCCCTTCAATTCCACGATACCGGTTGAGGGACGCCGATATCTGTCAAAAGAGGAAAGAAAGTCAGTATATAAGTAGCCAGGAGAAGAGCAACTAAATGCCCTCCAAGTCGTCTGTAGATCGAGAGGTAGACCGTCAATCAGACACGAAAGCGCTTTTGTGCCTGAAAGCTCACACTTTTCTATCAACGCCATCTTATCATGATGATAATGGGTCATGGATTCGAAGTCCAATATTTTCCATAATTTCCTTGAGCAGCTGAGCAATATCATGCACCCTAAGAAACGCCTGCCTAAGAGCCGCCTTCCAGTCTTTCCATGAGAGGTCATTCTTATCGAGCTGATTAAACTAGCTCCTTGCAGCGCCTTGCAATTTCGCCTGCATAAAGTATGCCCTCTCATAGTTCGACCAGTCATGAATATTGCCCAGGTGATCAATTTTCCTCAACCACCTGACTACGTTACAATCCTGGCTGTCAGGATCGAAAGAAAGGATCAATAATGTCGCCGCTTGCCCTTGCCCTTGAACCCATACAGCCCGAACTGCAAGCGGAGTCCGCCCTTTCGCTACAAGCATGCTCTACTACCGCCTGAGGAACGCTCTCACCTGATTTTTCGCCTGTTCTGTTGCCCTTGGTACCGCCAGTACCAGTGGTCGCCTTTGCCATTTCAGCCGCCACATTCCCCGCCTTTTAACAGCTTATGCACCAAGGAGGCTGCTTCGTCTTCTATCGCCGATTCGCCTTCGCCGTAGTCATCGTGGCTCAATTCAAGCTCGGAATCGAGCTCTAACTCGTCACTTCTGCCTTGTTCCCTAGGCAATCATTTGAAAAAAACGTATGTACACACCAGTAAACACAGTTAAAATACCCCACAATTCTTATAATAATAATCAGCACACGCACTTATAGTGACTCTCAAAAATTGTCTAATGTCAATCCACTGTCATGGATATAGCAAAAAACGCCCTCCAATTGTTAAGAGTTTTTGTGATACCGCCACTCACAAAGAAAAGAAGACGCCAACTGTTCTCCACAACAAGTAACACAATCCGTAGGTTATCCCGGCTTCTGATGTGTAAACAACACTTTTTACTAACACGTTTTATTTCGCCAATATTATTACAGCCACTAATATTTTCAAATAAATGAAGAATGAAGGCTGTGTGCATGTACGAAATGTACTAAATGAAAAACTTTTGTATTCCTTGCATAAATTTATTCCAAAAGGACATCTAAATCAGCGTAACAGAGCGCTTTCGGCCATAGCCATCATCAGTGTTACTTGTCAGTTGGAACAAAAGAACATATCCACAAGAGGCACAAACTACATCAAAACGACAACGGTCACATCAAAATTTAAATAACACTACATTTTATGAAAGGTTCACATAATTAAAGGATTAACAAAAGAAGAGACCGACGTGGGGACCACGTTTTAATGGAACGATCCACGATTACCTTCTCATTTCAAAATCTACAAAGACGTCCAATAATACTCATGAACGCTTTAAAACGAATAACCAAAATGTGCGAATTATATGTTAGAGAAAATGGTAATCATTTTCAACAATTTCTATAGCCATTAAAAAAGGTTTGTTTATGTTGTTGTTAATGTATGTTATATCAAAACTTAAATTATTATTAATTATTTGTACTGTTAAATATTTAGGTAGGTACGTTGTTGGGTTAATAAGAAAATATGTTTAAAAATCGTTTCAAAACTCTTTCAGCATAAATAATATCTAATTTTTCTTTAATTTGGGCTATTACTGTTAAATAACATAATGTATTTGGAGAAAAATGTAGTTTATTCAGCTAGTTTTCAAAATGAATATATACTATGTATTATATATTTTCGGAAATTCCAGAAAATGACTAATTTAACTATTTCCATTAAAAAAAGATATGTTTGCTTTATAACTTTAAAACGGATGGCGCTAGAAAAAAACAAACAACGTCACTGGATTCTACGAAAAAAGTTCTATAAGAATACATTTTCAGCTAACAAATAACTGAAAAAACAATTGAGATACGGGGATGTGTTAAAAGTGATAATTTTCAAATTCGCCCGGTATCTCAAAAACCAAGGGGACTATCAAATTTTTGTTGACGGCATATTTAGTTTCACAAAAACTAACATAGTGACGCGAAAACCGCAACCCGATACCCCGTAAAACTGTCGAAAAATGGACGCCCTGTACTGTCTGATTTCTCCATATACAATTTGTGCCTAAGTGTTTCTGGCCAAGACATACCATATTACAAATAAGATGGATAAAGCAACTGAATTTACTTATTTTGTGTCTGTTAAATTATCTTGAAGAACTTTTTCGTCATCAACTGAAACAATTTGTTGTTTGCAGGCATGCATAGACGACAATTTAGACATGGTCGAGTTCCTAGTGGAACAAGGTGCCGATGTGAACAGGGGAGACAACGAAGGCTGGACTCCCCTTCATGCCACTGCCAGCTGTGGTTTCATGTATATAGCGAAATACCTCATCGAAAAAGGAGCCAACGTGGCCGCGGTCAA